>OY979703.1:11662490-11963851 GCA_963855925.1 Inga laurina | reverse complement strand
GCTAAGTTGTTGGGCGCACTTTAGGATAAATTACATATATATTTTTGCATCTTAACCCAAAAAACATTGATAAAGACTGGTATGTTTTCCTCACACGGAAATGGGCTGAGCTTTGGCAACTTTTAGGCTCCAGCGATCTACATTTTATGATCATCTCAAAATTGAACGATTTTTATGGTTTTTGGTTATTAAAATTTTAGGATTTTTTTTTTTTAATTTAGAGAAGAACCGGATGTAAAATAAACAATTTTTTAACTTCCTTTTTTTCTTGAAATGAGGTTTTAATATAAAAAAATTCAAATGAAAAATTTTAAATTTGCAGTGTTCAAATTGAATCTAGACTCAATATATATATAGTGCAGTAAATTTTACTGCAGAAATAGATAGCAATTATCTATGATGAAAATTGAAGCTAACAATGGAATTGCAATGCACAAAAACTGGATCATATAAAGGACACTAACTGATTCTAAATACAAGGTTATTTTAACTAATTGATAGAAAATATTATCTTTAGTCCTTAATATAAGACATATTTATTTAATTTAGTTAAATTAAAGAATTTAATTAAATTAGTTAATATGATATATATCCTTTAAAATACCCTAGTCATCTTCCTTAATTCTCTCGTTTCCTCTCATCGTTGATTATTATTAAGGGAGCATATCAATAAAGGTAAATTATGAAAAAAATTGATAAATATGAAAACTATCTTATATTTAGGATAAAATCAACTCCAAAATATGTCTTGTATTAAGGACCGAAGGGAGTAATAGTTAAAGGAGTTAAATTTAAACTTTGAAATGTTAAGGGGATTTTTTGTAGCTTATTAAAGTTTAAGGGGGTTATCTGTTATTGATTAAAGTTTATAAGAGTTTTATGAAATTAGTAATGTATATAGGATGTTGCGTAAGATGCCGCGTGTCATCTATTAATCTAACATGATAATTTGTGTTAAAAAGATAACGGTCAGTTAACGATAGGGAGATAATAATAAAAAAAATAAAAGTTTAAGGGATTAAACTTTGAAATGTAAAAGGGGTTATATATAACTGACTCAAAATTTAGGATTTTGTATAATTTAACTTTAAAAATAAAAAATGTCAGATTTAATGTCGACCTCGCTATTATTACTGCATCTGGAAATACTTCAGAAAATCATCTTAAAAAAGTTAATATGACAAAGTGGGAGGAGCATTTCGGTCATTCTCACGTTGGCAAGAGAAGTTAAAAAGCGAACTTCTGACAAAGGGTTCTACATAACTACTTGAAGATATTTTACAAGGATGAACAGTCAAGCAAATGGGCAAGAGCCCTCAAATCTAAACATTACAGTGCACAAACCAGGAGCTTTGATGCATAGCTGCAACTCTGTGCATCATGTGCCAAACGTGCTATTTATGTAGGGCATAAATCTAGATATTACTCTAGTAAACAACAAAACATGTCATTACTTGTCATGAGTACTTGATTTCATACCCTCGGAACAAACCACAGGCCCCTTCATTTACAGCAAACTCAGATCACAGTATCAAATTATGCATCTGTCAAGCATGGCCATTAATATATTGGAACTTGAGATTGTCATCTTCTCGAGAAGTGCCAGCCCTATTTGCAGTAGAGCTTTTAGGGTAGTTGATTTTGGTGCTCTGTTTTTCAGTGCCTTCTATTACTTTTCCCCTTCCAGCGTGAAATCTCTGCTCTTTTCCATATATACCGCCCAGCCCCAAACGTCCTTGAGTCTACCAAGCTGGAGCTCACAATTATGACTGCAAGTAACAGACCTATGAGCTTCATTTTTTAACAGACTTAGCTTCTCTGCTTTCTAATTGTGTGTGTGTGTGTTGGGGGTGTTGGTTTGGGATCCCAAACGCTCAATTGGCAATTTAAAAAAAAAAAATTGAGTATTTAGTTTTTAAAGTGATTAATTGAGCTTTATTCTATTTTAATAGTTTTTGTCATAAACTCAATTTCTCAGCTTTTAATGATTAAGTGTTTGGGAAAAATATGAATGATTAAAATATTTTTTAGTTGTGTTCAATGTATTATCAGACTGATTGCAATTTTACCCTTAATGTATTTTTTTTTGCTATAAAAATTATTTTAAACTATTTTTTTTGGTGTTTTTAATCCTTAAAATATTTTTTCAACTGTACCCGGTGTGTTATCATACCGATTGTAATTTTATCCTTAATGTAATTTTTCAGCTCCAAAAATTATTTTAAAATATTTTTTAGTGTTTTCAACCCTTTAAAATATTTTTGCATCCACTTTCTCTTACTATTATAACAAAAATCACTTGTGTTGGAGAATTTGCTCTTTTTCTTTAACAATAGAAAGTGGGTTTTCATGCAATGTCACTATGACGAATTATCTATGACGATCTTGACAAATCTTGGTTCATGATAAGGATGGAAGGAGAAAGTGGATCGCATAAAGAATTGATAGTGTGCTTCACGGGGTCAAATCATATAGTGGGATTCAGCCAGCAGCATCTTTTACAGCACACGTTTCTTTTTTTTTTTTTTTTTGATACATAGATGGCCAAGTTAGCTTGGAGAGTTCATACAATCAAAAAGAACATTACACATCAAAAGATTGAGCATAGTCATTCTGCATAATAGGAATACAACCAGGATGGGGAACCGGTAAGATGACCAACCGTTGAACTAAATTCTGAGCGTCCCTTGCCAAGTAATCTGCACACCGGATCGTATCCCTTGGTGCATAACAAAGTTTAACGTCCCATTCCGAGTAAAGCAAATCCCGAATCGTATTAATCTCAAATCGGAGTGGATGATGCAGACCAGTATCCTGCATAACCAAGTGATATGTCTCGAGAGAATCCGTGCAAGCAATAACCCTCTGAAATCCGTACTGTTTGCATAATTGTAGGCCTTGGGATAAGGCCAGAAGCTCAGCAGTAGTCGGCGGAACAAATCCAAGTCTACCCTGGAAGCCGAGAATCCATCTGCCTCTATGATCACGAACAAGACCTCCGCATGCTGCATTGCGGTGAACGTCAACCGATCCATCTGTGTCTAGGCGAATGTATCCTTCCTGTGGCAATCTCCAGGAATGATCCTCTCCTGCATTGTAGCAAAAGATCTGATGCTTCAAGGTGTCTGAAACCGTAGATTCCATGATTTGGTACAAGCCACCATGAATGAGTTCATTCGGAAGAGCGCGAACTCCTTCCATGACGCCCCTGCACCTGTTTTTCCATAAAACCCAACAGATGATACTAAATATCCGGACCCACGGCCAGCGATGGAAACAAAGCTTCCCTGGAGAGCTCGATAGATTATCCTTGAGCCAAACCTGCAAGTTAGATCGAAAAAAACTAAACCGAGAGTTAGGAGCAATAAAATGTAACCACACTGATCTCGCTATCTCACAGTCACGGAGAATGTGTATAATGGTTTCTGGTTGATGACACTGAAAAGGACACTCCTCACTGACCGATAAACCTCTCATAGCTCTGAGTGAGTTAGTGGGCAGCCTCTCATGAATAGTTTGCCATAAAAACATCTTCACTTTCTCCGGAACAGGGAGTTTCCACACTTTCTTCCACAGGTCCGTGACACTCGTATCCCGCTGGGTAGAGATGAATTTGTAAGCAGCACGAACACTGAATTTGCCATCCGAAGCACTTCTCCAGCAAAATGGATCATCTCCAGGTTCACATGGAGGGGGAATCTTGATTAAAATATTAATCACCCAATCTGGGAGAAACTCCCTCCAACGTGAAATGTTCCATTCCCCATTTTGAAGCAGAAAATCCTTAACTTTTGCACATGGATTTAAGGAATGGAGATTCCGATCAACAAGCTGAATCAAAGGTTCAGAAAACGGAGTCCAAAGATCCCACCAAACGTTGGTTGTAGTTCCACTTCGCAAATTTCTACCAATTCCACTATAAAAGGTGTCCCAAACATCAGCAATACTTCGCCAAACGGTAGAGGAATTGGTCTTTTTACACACCATGGGGTAATCGCTATCACCACACCCATACTTCCCTTTTAAACAACGGACCCAAAGGGCCTCTGGCTGAGTTAAGAGACCCCAACAAAGTTTCATAATGAAAGCAATGTTTTGTCTCTTAAGATCTCGAATACCTAGTCCACCTTCTTCTTTAATTTGCTTAATTTGGTCCCAGGAGATGAGATGCATCTTGTGTCCCTGGTGACCTTGATTCCAGATGAAGGTACGACTAATCTTCTCCAACTCCTCTAAGGTGCCTTTGGGAAGTAGCATCGTTTGCATATGATAGCTAGGCAGAGCTGATAAGACCGCCTTAACCTCATATGCAAACGATGCTACTTCCCAAAGGCACCTTAGAGGAGTTGGAGAAGATTAGTCGTACCTTCATCTGGAATCAAGGTCACCAGGGACACAAGATGCATCTCATCTCCTGGGACCAAATTAAGCAAATTAAAGAAGAAGGTGGACTAGGTATTCGAGATCTTAAGAGACAAAACATTGCTTTCATTATGAAACTTTGTTGGGGTCTCTTAACTCAGCCAGAGGCCCTTTGGGTCCGTTGTTTAAAAGGGAAGTATGGGTGTGGTGATAGCGATTACCCCATGGTGTGTAAAAAGACCAATTCCTCTACCGTTTGGCGAAGTATTGCTGATGTTTGGGACACCTTTTATAGTGGAATTGGTAGAAATTTGCGAAGTGGAACTACAACCAACGTTTGGTGAGATCTTTGGACTCCGTTTACAGCACACGTTTCTAATCTCACCGGTTCTTCAAACTCCTTTCTCCATCTGTTTTCTTTTTCGTATTTTAAAGGAAGCGCTTCTATCTGAGTAGTGCACGTCAATTCAAGTGACACGGACAATTAATTTATCAAGGATTAATCTGGGTTAGCAAGCTAGCTCCTTATCCTATATTAAAAAATTAGTTAAATTAACTATTTCTAACATATGCATGTTAGTTTTTTTTTTAAATACCGAATTTAATCATTTTTTTATTGATAACAAGTCTATTTAATATATAATTAAGGAAAAATTAATTATTTAGTTATTATAGTATGATCGCGTTTGTTTGTGACCCAATCTCTATATATAGTTCAACTTGTCGTGATTCAGGCATTATAGTTTTCTAATTTTTATAAAAAATTTGAATCACTCTTAACGGATCCTATATGGCGCTGACCAGGATAAAATTTTTATATTTGACATCCTTGCTCGCTGTAAAAATGTCAGATTCTCTCTCCTCTCTGTCTTCGCCGTAAGTTTTCTTCTTCCTCCACCTCATTGCTTTTTTAATATAATTTTCCCCTCTTCTCAGCCACACTAGTAGGCTGAAGATGATGCCTTGGATGATGAATCTGTTGAAGCTGCTTACTTTTCAATGCAACACCACCAGACCTTATTTTCCAAAGACTAGCAACCTGTCTTTCTTCTTCAGACTTCCTCTGCGTCACCGGCAATGGCGGATCCATATTCTCAATGCTCAAAACTACAGAAACGTCATTCTTGTTCCTGAACCTGTCAGTATTTTTATGCCCTCGAATCCTTCTTCCACAGGAAGTAGAAGCGGCGGCGGCAGCAACGGTGGCCGGATTGGCGCTCAAGCCTTTTCCGGAGAAGAGCCTTTTAAGCTTGGAGTACTTGCCATGTGTTGGTGAGTCTATGAGAAGTAGGGAAGCCGACTATCTTGTTGTTTCTTTTGACCTGTCCCATGCAGCCGATCTTGGGGGACAAAGGGTCGTCGGAGACAGACGCCGGCGGGTCCCTCCATCGTGGAAGGCTCACATCTTTGATTGACGGCCGCGAACAGAGCATCGGCAGGAATGTGGTTCTTTCTTGGATATGCAGCTTCTGATGCTGAAACCGATGGTGATGGTGATGGTAGCGATGGTTTTCATTGCTCATGTTTTCTGTAGTTGACCCAATTTCAGCTGTGAAACAGAGAAAAGCTCGGAGAGGGAGAGTGTAGCAATGAGGTGGAGGAAGAGAAAGCTTACGGCCAAGAGGAGGGAGCCAGGGAGGTGAGAGAATCTGACAATTTTTTCTGACAACAAAGAGACATGCTTCAATTCTAACAACAAAGAGACATGCTTCAATTCTAAAAACGAAATTGAAATTTTATAATTTTGAAAAACATAAACTTTATAATTTAAAAAAACAAAAGACGAAATTCTTTCTGATAAGATATTAAGCATGTTTGTTTGAGCTTAAAAAAACTTATAAGTTGCTTTTTACGTAAATCGAGACACAACTCCTCTCACATACTTACTTCGTATACCGTAAATCACTATTAAAAAGCAACTTATAAGCAATCGAATCGCTAAACCAAACATACCCATTATTTTTTAAAAATCATAAATTTTGAATTTTTTTAGATGATTTATCTATCATATAAAATTAAAATAAACTGATTTATTAGATTTTAATCAATCAACATATAAATAAGAAGATGCTCCTAAAGTATATAAGTATTTCTCAACAACAAGATGCCAAATATGCAAATTTTATCCTGGTCAACGCCATAAAGAATCAGTTAAGAGTCACTCAGGTTTTTTATAAAAACTGGAAAACTATAAGAAGTGAGTAGTGATGAGTTAAATTATAAGAACTGAGTTGTAATTCCAATCAAACTATGATGACTAAATGATTAATTTTTCCTATAATTAATCAGATGGATATTTTGGAAACATTTATAAATCTGGAAAAAAATTAAATTGAAGTCTTATATATACTTTAACTAACTCTTATATTTAGAATTAGAATAGTAATTATTATCCCATGCAATGCACCATGCATATTCGCAGCACTTCTTTTTAAAAAATTAAAGTATACTTTTAGTCTTTTAAACTTACATGAGATATACTTTTAAACATTTAACTTTATAAAATATTCAATATTTTTGGTCTTATAATTCTAACATTATTAATATTGCCAACAGAAACGTTGACAAAGAAAACCTAAATGATGATTATATAATTAAATGTTATTAATCTTAAATTCAATATATTTGTAAATTAAAAAATATTTTAAAAAACTAATGAAGTAGCCTATTTCAAAATCCTGATTGTATTAAAAAAATAGTTTAATAATCTAAATATATTAATTTAATAATATGAATATAAAAAAATAATCAAAACCTAAATATCATGTTGGAAAAAAATAATCTAAATATCAAAATCTTTATGTTATTTACAGCTATTTGTCGATTTATTTATTAACTGCACAATCATCACTTAAGTTTGTTGGGTCATCACCTTCCGTTAGCAACATTAACGGTGTTAGAAATAGAGGATCAAAAATATATTTTATAAAGTTAAGGGACTACAAATATATTCATATAAAATCAAGGTTATCTGACCCGGACCGGACTGACCGAACCGGACCGGAAATTGGTGATCCGGGCACTAAACCGGTTGGATTTGGTGACCCGGTCAAGGTCAAATTTTTTTAAATTTTTTTTTAAAATTTTTCCTTTAGAATTTCATACTATAAACCTAATATATTTCATTTCTCACCGGTTTGGTCTCGGTTTAGCTCCGATCTGACTCACTGACCCTTGACCCAGTATCCCGACCAATTCACTGACCGGTCTAGGTTTAATTACCTTGTATAAAATTTAAAGGACTAAAAAAAACATACTCTAGCCTATTTAAAAATCAGGTTTGACTTCTCTCACTCAGTTGTTTTATTTTGGGGCAAAGTCTTATGTTGAGTTTTACTAAGTTTACTGATGAAGTGCTCACATTTATTAGGATATCTTTGTTTACCTGGCTTACATTTATTCTTAAAAGTTAAATATGTCAAAATCATAACTTTTTAAGCATACTTAATCCTGAATGATTCATGTTTTATCAAATAAGTATAATCTGTAAAGTTTAAATAACCAAAATCGCCACAGGTAAAAAAAATAACCAAAATCGAAAAACAGATATCATAATTACAGATCGATCATTCATAAATCTGAAAAAAAAAAAACTGACCACGGGAGGAATAAAAAAAATGCTTTCATATATGTAAGTCCATTTGCGGAGAAATATATAACCCGCAATCAAAGCAATGCAGCCCGCCCGGTCTGCCAATAACAGGAATGGATCCGAATATATATTAAATTAAATACGGAAAAATACTTTAATGTTATAGGATGTCCTCCACTCCTCCATGTCCCCGAAGGCACTGAAAAAAAAAAAAAAAAAATCCGCTAATGATATATCAGTATCGAGATTGATGTGATCAATGCAATTTGCCCTCTTTTTTAAATGCATATATATTATTATTGCGCCAGACACACGCGTCATATATATTAAGAAGTGACGTGGGATTATCGCCAACCAAAGGTTAAGAGAAAAAAAAACACACAAAGAAGGAAAGAACAACTCCATCGCCACCACGCCCTCTCCAGCTCTCCATTTAATTTTTTTCTTGGGCTCACCCTAGGAGTTGCAACAAAATACATATAGCTAAACTCCTATAGCCAGCTCGTCCTCCGATCCCTCGTGAAATCAAGTCAGCATCTGATAATAATATAATACACTGTTTTATTCAAAACTCTCTTTCATCCAAATGCTCACAGAAAATTTTCATCTTGGTAGGACAATCACTCACTGATACTCCCTCAAGTTTCATTTATAAGTAATTTTCTCTCTTATAGGAATGATTTTTTTTATAAGCAACTTTCACTTTTTATCTTAAAATGTAATTTTTTCCCTACTTTATTCTTATTAAATACTCATTCTCTCTCATATTTTATACTCATTATCTCTCATATTTTTTATTTATTATCTCTCATATACCCTTTTCATAAATAAAGGGATATATGAAAAAAATATGACATTTTTAACACATTTATTATTTTTAACTACTAATTCATTTTACATAATTAAAAGAAAAGTTTTTTGTAAATAGTACCCGAGTATATGGGAAAAGAAAGAACATCAATTAACGGACAAAATTCACAGCAAACAAGACGTACATTTAGCAACCCTATCCAACGTATATCAAAGTTCATAACGAGCAGCGGATGGTGTGTCGTCCCAGCAAGCTTTGAAGCTGCTCATACTACTTATCCAGACCTGGTCGGCTACCACTGCATCAGTGTCATTGTTTCGGTGCCATGCCCAGTGAGCATGTGTTTCGTTCACTATTCTCAACCTTCCATGACCAAAACTCGCCTCTCGGAACACCGACAAGGGTCTCCCTGCATCTTTAAACCTATATTTCCCGCGTCCACAGCCACAACACACACACATACTAACAGTTATACTCAAAAAAATTTGAACAAACTAATCATAATCAAATTAAATTAAACCAAAAAAATCAGTGCAATGGAGACAGCTCACTTTAAGGCAAGTCCCTCTCGGTTCCCTCCGTCCCCAACCGTCAAGTACATCGGACCGCACGAATCGGCCTTGTTGTCATAAATTCGAGTCTGAAATTCACCCAAATCAAAACAGCAGAAAAATTAATCGAGTCTGTAATTATGAAAAGCAAGTGCATGCAAGTGAACAAAATCAAAACGAAGTGGGCATACAAAACGTTCGTAGGCATGAACGTGACCAGCGAAGACCAAGTCAACTCGGGCGTTATAAAGTAAGTCCTCCATGGCCTTTCTCATGCTTTCACCTTCACCCTGATGAGCCTCGTTGGTGTTATACCAAGGAGCATGCAAGAGCACAATAACCCAAGGGGTGGTGAGCCTATCAATGCGTGCCAGGTCAGATTGGAGCCACTTGTATTGGTCAGAGGCAGAATCGAAGTCGGTGTAAGAACCCAACATGATGACGTGGGTGGAAGCAACCTCAAAAGAATAGTATAGGTTTGAAGAAGAGTGACTTTCGGTGTGGGGCATGAGCCAGCGGGCGTTGTAGGCCTTGAAGGGTTCGGGGAAGAGGATAGGGATGGCCTCGATCTCGTGGTTACCTTCGGTGACCATCCATGGCCTTCGGCTGGCGCTTGGCTCGACCAAACGACCGAAGGAGTCCCACAGGGGTTGTTGGAAATCCGCGTACGACAGGTCTCCCGGCAACAAAAATACATCGTAGTCTTTGCTTTCTGCGTGTTCTAAGGTTGATCTTGTCCATTCTGTTTGTCCCAAGTCCCCTGCACATTATTATTCCCTCTCATCACTTGCCAGAAATTACGGATAAGAAATAATCACAGATTTATGTCAGAACTCAGAAATTAACATAAACTGGGTTGGTATCTGTCGTGGCCGATGGGCCTTGGTTGGTCTTCAACCAGAGACATAAACTGCATAGGATCTATTTCATGGGCTATGTTTGTTTGTCAGTTCGCTGAAAGAGGGTGTACGTACCACATCGGTCAACAAACTTGCTTATAAATTTAGTGATATGAAAACTCAAATGTAAGTAGTAGGTTGTAGGCTAAATCTTACTTATAAATTTAGACCGCGCGTCTGCTAAAAATTAAAAGCGTACCCCTTGGTGTTGGGTGTATTTTGAAGGATTGGAGCCAGTTTCCCGGCTAATCCCCCAGTTTCCTCCTAATCCTTTGGTTGAGCAGGGAAAGTTTTTTTTGATTTGGATGGTCCAAATTTAATTTTTTTTAATTGATGATTTTTAAATAAAAATAATAATTTTATTAAAAAATATTAGTTAAAAAATTATTTTTATTTTATATTATCTACCCATTTAAATAATTTTTAAAAATAAAAAAAATAAATCTGAACCGTTCCCAAGAGATGAGAAGAGGTCAGGGAAACTGGATTCCTATTTTGAACCGAAAACAAAACTTAGTTCCCTCACTCTCAGTCCAAACACAACTTTCTGGACCTGCATCATCGTAGCCCACTTCCCTATAACTCGTGCCTTCTATTTTAACTTACCCCCATGCACATCGTCCTTCCACCATTTAGGATTTTTGTTGATCCATTCAGTAAACCTATACTCAAATATATTTCACCTCAAGGCACAATACCAGACGTTTTACAGTTTCCCTATGCATGACATGCCAACCCTATATTTGCCTAAGCTCTCTCTCTCTCTCTGTAAATATATATTGTAACTTCTTACTTTTAAGTATAGTCTTGTCGATCGGATAAGGATTTTTACGGTGCATCTATTATATTTTGACGCATCATGTTATTCATTACAAATACAATAATAGTATTATTGTAAAATTTGTGTTTTTTTACCTTAAATTTTGAGTTAAATGAACATATGGATGGTGAGAGATATCAAATAAAAGAATGACGATAAGATATTTTAAAATATTATGTTTTTAAGGATAACATAATAATGAAATCAAATTAAAAGCTCCTCGTACCTTGCATGTATATAACAATGAAACTGTTATTTTCTTTTCTTCCTTTCCTTCCTTCTTTCTTTTTTTTGGGGAGTGGGGGTGGGTTTGAAGAACTGAATCTGGATGAACTCCACCGGTTATCCAGTGGTCAGCCATCAAATGATTGGACTACAAATCTGACTCTTTCAAGTTATAAATCAAACCCACTTTATGTCAACGAATATGCCTTCTTTTATTCACAACTCACAGAAAAAGATTCCTGACGTGCGTTGCGTTTCGCGTAAAACCACAACAAACACTGAACACCACTCATTTTCCTGTGTCATCTCTTCGTTTGCCTGAAGCCATAATCTATATCCCTCGACGACAAAGTTGTAAACGACGAAACTAAAACCAAACTGAAACTCAAAAGCATAAGGAAAAGAAACAACAACTTACCGACCACAACGAATTCAATAGGCAACTCCGCTGGTGGCGTCTTGAATGAAAATTCGGGTCCGGATCCTCCGCACCGGTAGAAGTAAGTGGTGCTCGGACGGAGAGGCCCAATTTTGACGTGGTGTATGGTGCCGGACCTATAGAAGAAGTATTGGTACCGAGTATGCTCTCCGGTGGCCTTCGCGCTGTATTTTCCGGCCTCTGTCCCATATTCCACCACAGTTTTGACGTCCTTATCTTCTGTAATCCACGACACTCTCACGTGGTCCTTCCCCGCCAGCGAAATATGAACCTGCATAAAGTGCAAATAACGAGTTTGAACCACAAGCAATAATATAATGATTCGTTCATTCATCAAAGACTTGAAGATTCATAGAGAAACCTGTTCAGGATCGGAGTCGGAGCGCTCATTCTGAGTGAAGATTAGTGGTGCTGCGGGCGGACGAGAAAAATTGTTCCCTTGTGATTGTAGAGGCTGAGGGAACAACAGGAGGCATATGATTTGAAGGAGGAGAAGGAATATGAGTGACCCACGTATTCCCATTTTGTTTTCTTTTGGCTTTAGATAATGGTACGGTACTGCCTTAACAAGAGGTTTCTGATGAACAAGTTGTGTTGCTAATAATGAGGTGGTTGATGTTACGTAGATATGTATAAAGAAAATGTAAGGAAGGCTGAGTCTGTTTAAAGATAAATTGTTATATTAATTAATTATTTGAAATTTATTAGGACGGGCTCAAGTAATGGAGTGTGCGTCAAGTAATTAAGTTCGTCTAAAAAATGTTGTTGGATAATGTCTATTAACTTGGACATCAATATATAATATTCATGCGGCAACTTTCTCCCTCCAATGGCGCCTTGGTTTGTGTGGACAACGTAACGTTGGTGCGAAAATGGTTGTAATTGCTAGATGGCGTAGGCAGTCTCAACATCATTGAACTTCTATCAAGCGAGTGGTCCTCAATGAAAGAAGAACGACCCGACGATAATTTTGATGGTTAACTTCATGTTGAACAAAACAAAGTAGAAAAGAGAGAAACCTCTGAGATATGATCGATGTTCTCAGAGGGGTTAGCACGCGAAATCGACATGTTTGGACGGTGCCAGCATTTGCTATAAAGATGTAGACATCTGTCAATATCTTATTAATTTTTAGGAAAAACGACCTTTGACAATTCTCAACACTCAGCTAAAATAATAATACTCACTCTAATTCAAAATATAAGAGTCAAATACCTGTTTTACATATATCAAGAAGTTAATTAAAAGTAGTTTAAAACAATAAATATGCAAAATATCTACTTTCTTTTTTTAATATATCCTTATTTATTAAGGAAATAAGTAAGAGAGATAACAAATTGGAAAAAGGAATAAAGAGAATATAGGGGGAAAGAATGATGAGAGAAAGTGTGGCATATTTCACAAAAAAACATTAAACATAGAGAAAAAAGTAAAGTGGATCTTATAAAAAAAAAGTATACCAATAACAAGTATCACAAGCTTGACCCTTATATTTTGAATAAGAGGGAGTACTAGTTAAGAATCCTTAAAATTAGATTTTTTTTCTCTCAAAGATCGTACTTTTATTGTTATTTTATAAAACTGCGTACGAAAACATTAAAAAAGGGTAACAATTATTGAATACATATACATCGTTATAACTTTTTATAGAATTTTAAAAATAATTGTTGTTAATTTAATTCAAATGATGATATGTTAACCATGAGTCCTCACATTTTTTTTTCCCGGTATTGAATCATTTTATTGGCTGAACACGGATGAATGCATGATGGTGAAATCTCGATCTTAGCTAGGCGTTCCCGCCTTGCCAGGTCATTATCTAATGCCCAAAACACGTTGGGCATTAAAAAAATGGAAGACTTGGAATTTCAATGTAGCAGGCTAAAATATTCATGCGAACACGCATTATAGGAATATTTTGAGGGAATATGCTTACACACAAAAAATTGCAAATAATTAACGAGTTTAGCATTTAATACCAAATACAAAATATCTAAGCGCGGGACGCATGGACCAATCATGGGTCCCATGTGTTTTAATAATATGAGAAGTTAATAAGTCATTGGGGCTGGTGCGCCGAGCAACTTGGAATTAGAATTATACGTCGGATAAACTATGCTGGCAAAAAAACGAGTATAAAATAATACAAGTTGTTCCCCATACGAATATTCGATATATATAGGGCATGCTAATAGGATTACGAAATCACATGCTCAAAGTCAAAACTCCTCATGTTGGGATTCTTTCTCGAGTGGTATATAGCTATGGATAGCCTTTTGGATTCTTCTGGGAGTTCCAGATTATACTGTCATAGTTATTTGATTAATTTTATATATTGAATCCGACGGAATCCTAAATGCTGGAAAAGTGCATATACGCATCGATGTTGGTGCTTGAAAGCCACCGTTTGTTTAGTACTATATATGATGTCTCTATTAAAATAAGATCAAATAAAATACAGACAAATGCATATAGGGCGAGAAACTCCTTTCCAGGTTCCAAGTAATTAATTATTTGAAAACTTTTAAGAGGTGAGCGAATGATGAAAAGGACAGATGAAGTGGATAATGATTGGCTGTTCCTTTTGGTCAGATGACTTCATCTTCAATACTTCTAAAACATTGGATTGGATATAACCTAGCCGCGTATAGTCACAGTAGTTTCTTTAATTATAACGGATCATGTATTTTCTGCCTACATGTACACATATGCACAGTCACATAGCGTGTTATAATTATCACGTACAAAGTGAAACGAAGAACAAAGCTACTTGTGTACGGCGCATATATGTAAAATTAATTAAGAAGAAACTGGATGTGGGGGCTTCATACATTTTTATTAGATCCAACGAACTATACAAGTGGTGCAAGCTTGAAGCAAAGGGGTGGAAGTTTCGATCTCCACGTACGCACGCCACATCATATCCAATACTGCAATACATGGATTTGGCGAACATCTTGATGATCTGTTTGGATTATTTCCACAAAATTAAACTTGTTAACTCTCCTTAATTTCAAGCAGCCCCTTTTCATTTCAGAACTCTATAATAATTGTATACATGATCCTCATTCAGCTGGTCTTTTCCTCGTTACTACATAACAACAAACGTGAGATGCTTCTGAATTTTAGCACTGTTCTTTTTTTGACTTAGGAGACCCTTTCAACATTTTCATTTGACGGGTTTCTTTAATTTCTTCCTTATCTACACAAGGAACAATGATGTTGCAGCTGCAAATGAAGTCCTACTCGTCTATACATAAAACAAACATTGAATTGACAAACCCCACACACACACACACACACATGTATATATGTGTGCGCTCGCGCGCGCGTATTAGAACCGACTTACGTAAGTGTTTGGACCTTTTCAAATGATGAATCTTATTTTTTCATTCATGAATTTCGTTCTTGGATATGGCTGAAACATGATAGCCTAGGCATGCATTGCCCATTATTTGCTTCCGCTTTACTTTTTCATGATGATGAGTAGCTTTTTGCAAATGAGATTTGGTTTTTCATTTTTACCCACAATATTCTGTTCCATAAACCACCTTTTTTGTTTGGCCAGATGACATTAATCACCAAGTTAAGCTACAACTGAATGTACAGAACATAATGTGTACCGTTGCAATTAGTTTAAGTACGAGCGGGTCTTCGGTTGACGTCTTGCAATATAAAAAAGTCTCGGAGATTGAAATCCCACAGTGACGATCTTCCATATTGCTAATATTACTTGAAAATAAAGTTACAATCAAGTACTTCAGGTACATACGAAATATAATAAGTATATGATGAAAAAATTATACTGAACGCCAATTATACGCGAAAAAAAAACTGAGAATTCGTGATTGTGAAAACGTGAGCCTAGAAAAAAAAGGCCGCGTACGTTTATAAATAGCAAGTCCGTAAAACTGATTGATACATGAGGTGAATTAGGCGGAATCAATTGGCAAAAAAAAAAAAAAAAAGGAATTAGGCGCAAACGATATAATGACGACGTTTGGCACCGACAAAGGCGGCAAGTCCGGATAAAGGAAGCTAGGGCTTGAGCGCGTGGGGAACACGCAGGAAGGCCAGTTCCGTCGTCCTCATCGCCACCAAAGTCATCAACCATTCCTCTCTCTCTCTCAGCGCCTCCATCACTTCACCTCAGCTGATTTCTTGCACGCTTTCCTTTTTTTTTTTCTGGTTGATTTGGTCAGTCAGAAACGTCTCTGGGTTTTTCGTTTTCTAGAGCAGCAACTTATTATTATACTTTATTCCTGCTAAGTGGGCACCATTAAACCCCTCCACGTATCCCATATAGTAAGATGCAGGAATCACGGAAGGCGGCCTCGTCGGTGTCATTAAACTATTTATGATTGGTGCTGGTGCATATATATGCAATGTAAATAGCGGTACATGTCAGAGGTAGGTGCTATTCATTTAAATTCATTTATCGCAGGTTTATATAAATATATATGCAGTATTTTGCACTTGGGAGCTGGTCAGGGGCTGGCGGTTGCAGTAATATACTATCAAGAGTTGAAGAAGGGATATGGATAGGGAGGCGCAGAGAATAATGAATGTATTATTAGTGATAGTGATGATGGGATTGTGGGCAGAAGGAGGACATGCTTACAATCGACCACCACCTCGTCAAACACTCTTCATCCCTCATGCTGATTCTGATACCACGCCCCAGCAGGTAGGCCTGTTCGTCCCGATCCCGAGAATTTCTCGTCGTGACGGGATAACAAATTTTTGGGATCAGGATCATGAATTTTCTAAATTTCTAATATTTTTTTCATTGATTTTTTTTTTTTGATGTTTTTTACCCTGTTTTATTCTTTTTTCGGATAAAAATGGTAAAACTTTGAGTCTCTTGGGGTGCCCCGATTTCTTCTGTAATTGGGCAAAAAATGGCAAGACTTTATTTGAATAGTTTTGATGCTAAGAGATCTCCTTAGGATATCAAAATAAGAGAATCAAAACAAATAAAAGCACAATATTTTTAGCGGCTACAAATTGACCCCAAGATCTTTCAATACATTGCACCTCTGATGATACAATTAACTCAATTCATCATACACAAAGCCATAGAAATCCAATATATAATGAAATTTATCTAAAGCTTCTTTTGTATAAGTGGAGCAGAAAAAAAAAAACACATATGTATATTATTTTGGAATCATGAAAAAGTTGGGATTGAGAAATCTCATTCCCAATCCGATCTGGATCCCGGCTTCATTTTTCCCAATCCCAATTTTTTCCTGTCTTGAAAATTTCAGTAAGGGAAAATTGCTCGGAATCCGGACGGAAAAATGATAAACACCCCTACCAACAGGTGCCTACGCAACCATCCCACACGTCTTCGATTCTTAATTATATAGTCACTAGTATTCTCTTATATTGGAGATAATCATTAAGTCAGTGTTGAACTCTTTGGACTCATGTTGGGGTATGTAAATTTAGGAGGCCAGAGAGTATAATTTGCGGGGCGCATCAGGTAGCTAGTGCGTCTTCTCTCTTGTTTGTGTTCATGTCAAAAAGCTTCCAGGCACTGGTACGCAGGCAAAGTGGCGCAATCTTTCCATCAATCACCCTTAACTGATCATATTTTTTTCTTTTTGTCCAAAACACTTGATCATATTCAAAACTTGTTTTTTCCTTAACTGCTGCTGCTGCTGCTGCGTCATTGTGGGTGTTGACGCTGATTTAATGTTAATTCTGTATATATATTTCGAATACTTTATAAATATACTTTCGAGGAATTCAGGTTATTAGGTTCTGGTTCCCCGTAATTAATTATATTGAGCCATTAGTGCGCGCTATTGATTTTGGGTAAATTTCCCGTTTCCTATCAAACTGAGGTTTCATAAAAAGCACAAACTATATATATGAAAGTACGTAATAGTAAATTTGAAATATATATGGATGAGATTGCAGGTGCACATCTCAGTGGTGGGGCGAGACAAGATGAGGATATCATGGATTACAGATACCCCAACTCCTGCTACAGTACACTACGCCGCTTCCCCCGATGCCAACGGACCCTTCGCCACTGGCACAACCTCTTCCTACCGTTACTTGTTCTACAAGTCCGGTCAAATTCACGACGTCATCGTTGGTCCCTTGAAACCCAACACTCTCTACTACTACCGTTTGGGGGATTCTTCCCAAGTATACAGATTCACCACTCCTCCCTCCCAATTCCCCATCAAATTTGCTGTTGTCGGTAATTCAACTACCTCCCTAATTAAAACCTCATTCAATCATTGTTAAGAATTTAAAAACATAACAATATAATGCCAGGTGATCTTGGACAGACGGAATGGACAAAGACGACGCTACAACATATAGCCAATTCAAACTATGATATGATGCTGCTACCAGGGGACCTGTCCTATGCAGATTACATACAGAGCCGATGGGACTCCTATGGTCGCTTGGTGGATCCATTAGCCAGCCAGCGTCCTTGGATGGTCACTCAAGGCAACCATGAGATTGAGAAGATTCCTGTTGTTCACAGCGAGCCATTCACGGCCTACAATGCCAGGTGGAGAATGCCCTATGAGCAGAGTGGCTCTGACTCTAACTTGTACTATTCCTTTGAGGTTGCTGGCGTCCACGTCATCATGCTCGGCTCCTACACAGACTTTGATTCTGATTCTGCTCAGTATATATGGCTTGTGGGAGACCTGCAAAAGGTGGACAGAAACAAGACGCCTTGGTTGGTGGTCCTCCTTCACGCTCCTTGGTATAACTCCAACACTGCTCACCAGAATGAGCCTGAGTCCTACGACATGAAGGCCTCCATGGAAGACTTGCTCTATCAAGCTCGCGTTGATGTTGTTTTTGCTGGCCATGTTCATGCCTATGAACGTTTTGTGAGTCGTCCTCTCATCTCATCTTTAGCTAATATAGCCCTATTCCCTTTCAGCTACGTACGTACATTTTAAAAACCTATGTGGCCTGATCTGCTGATATTGTCAGACTCGAGTGTACAAAGAAGAAGCTGACAGTTGCGGTCCAGTTCACATAACCATTGGAGATGGAGGAAACCGTGAAGGCCTCGCCACCGAGTAATTAATTAATGAATTAAGTTTCTAATTGCACTTTTCAGACATTGCAAAATGTTACTCCCTCCTCTTCTTACTATAAGACATATCTTTTGAGAATTGGTCAAGGCCTTAAATATATATGGTACACGTTTTTTATATTTATTAATTTTTTCCTAATTTATTTTTGTTGATACACCCTCAACAATAATGAAAGAGAAAAAAGAATGGAATAGACATCTTATATTAAAGATAGGAGGAAGTACTTTTCCCCCAATATTGCAATGAGGATATAATGTGAGGATATATATACCACTAGCCTAGGAATATATAATAATATTAAATGTTTTGTTGGGTGGTGACAGGTTCATGGATCCAAAACCAGAGATATCAATATTTAGGGAGGCGAGCTTTGGGCATGGAATATTGGAGGTGCTGAATACAACGCATGCCTCGTGGACTTGGCATAGGAATGAAGACGACGACGAGAATGCTGTCGCCTCGGACTCGTTCTGGTTCACAAGTCTCTCCGCTGAACCTGCTTGCAAAGTCTAGTAACATAATTTTCTGTATGTTGACGAAAATACCAACCTGGAAGCATGATTATGTTATTATAGTAGTTTACGTTGTCGGTTTTGCATTCACTTATTTGTCGATGATATTGATTATTAGTATTAATTAGAAGATAAGGAAATGCCTGCCCTAGAAGTCTTGTGAGCATCAGATGATGCATATGGTG
The DNA here is from genome assembly GCA_963855925.1 of Inga laurina. Taxonomy (NCBI): domain Eukaryota; kingdom Viridiplantae; phylum Streptophyta; class Magnoliopsida; order Fabales; family Fabaceae; genus Inga; species Inga laurina. Next base: position 11,944,373 of record OY979703.1, on the reverse strand, counting down.
AAGTTGTGGATTGCTGTACTGTATGTATATTGAAGCTCTGCTTTGTTCTTTTATTTTTAAGGTGAGGTGTGCGGTACAGACGACAATATATTATGTATAAAGGTCCCATTGGAATATTTACTTTTACTGAGACATTATTCAATTATTAACATGGCGAAAAATATCTAATAATTTTGAAATAATTATTTAAATTATGACATAGTCGATTTTTATGCATTCTTGAAATTAATTACAATTAATTTTTTTCCTATTTTCATAAAGTTTATTACAAATTAAAGATTATATTTATTAATCTGTTAAATTTACATCACATTATTTTTTAATTATTAAACATGTAAAATTTTAAATAATTATATAATGGAATTTTGTTGGAATATTTGATAGTTAATCGATCTTATTTTTGGCCAACTAATCGATCTATTATTTTCAAAGACATATGTATCATCGCTTTTGTTTTTATCCATCGGGACTATGTCGGAGTAATCCTTAAATTCCCTTATTTGGAATACCCGGTTTTAGCTTCTATTGTTTGCTTCTGTGACGTTATAATTACAGATTAAATTCAAAATCTACCTTCAACTTTCTTGCGATCCCTTTACGGTTTGCCACGTCCTCATTCATCTGATTGCTGAATGTGGAAGTATTTCAATGAGTTATAATACAATCAAATCAGTTTATACGTGACAATTAATTTTGATTTTACGTCCTAAAAGTTAAAACTCTTCATACAGTTGATTTCCACTAAAAGAAATAATGACGAAATAGGAAAATTTGAATAACAATTCTAATAAAAGCTGTTACATATCAACTAATACTAAATTCATTATTAATATTGTAAATTACCCGTGTTAAAATAATTTCCAATATTTTTTGTGGCAAAAAAATAACTCAAAAACCAACAACTAAACAGTGTCCCATCTTTCACGAGTCTCTTTAAATTAACATTTTCTGTAGAAAAGATCATTCATACATCAATGGTTTCAAGTTCCATTTATGCAAAGAAGCTGGACGGGACTTTGTGTATTCCTCGAGTATATGTAGTTTTCAGATTCTGGTAGTTTCAGATTTTTTTTGTTATAACTCCCGTACCCATTACACCGTCCACAAAAAAGTTATTGCTAGTTACAGATTATATTATCAGAGTCATTTGATTAGGTTTATTTGTTGAATCCAACGGAATCCTAAATGCTGGTGGGAAAGCCTACGAGCACATATCGCTCGATCTCTGATCATGAAAGCTATTGGGTGTTTAGCGTATATAGGATGTGTTGAAATATTATTGTAAATAGTTGTAGGAAATAGTGGGCTTGAGCCCAAGTATATTATGTACTGTGTTTGGGCTTGACCCAGTTAGTAGCTCTAATAGGATATATGTTGTTTGTATATAAGATATAGGATTGAGATTATACAAGTGTTGGTTGGATAATACATTTTGTTAATGAGATAATGAATGAGTAGCAATAAGCTACTGGTTATGATCAGAGAAGAGTCCTGTCAGCTAACATGGCATCAGAGCTTCAGGTCTGAGGAAGAAGACAAATTCGCCCGGTCCTGGTTTTCTCTTCATATGATCGAAAATCCAAGACCACCCAAGAATACCTGCAGGTTGCCTCAGTGGCCCAAAAATACAAAATCACAGGCCCAAGATCCACCGCAGACTCAAGATCCGGCTCCAAACAAAGGCTGAGATCCGACTTTCCCCACCGAAAACTCAAGATCCGGCGCCCAAGAACGATCCTCGAGATCTAATTCGCATAAGGCATAGCTCGATCCCCCAATTTCCCCACCGAAAATTCAAGACGCACAGCTTAATCCCCAGATCCAGCGCCCACGAACGGTCCTCATGATCTGATTCGCCTAGGGCACAACTCCACGACCGGTCCTCGCGATCTGCTTCGCACAGGGCACGACTCGCTACGCATCTCTTTCCATCGTTTGTTTTCGTCCAGCGCCATCGATCTGCCTTGTTCCAGAACCATCGTCCTGGTAGTTCCCTCAGTTTCGCTGTTCACGCAGAATCGATCACCGCCTTCCACCGTTCCCCCAGTCGCTGCGGTCCTCGTTTATTTTCTGATCTTTCTTGTTCCATATTGCTGCTATGGCCGATAAATCCACCGAGACCGGCGATTCTCGCTCCGGTGACCCAATACCATTCAATCACCCTCTCTTCCTTCATCCCTCTGACACTCAAACAACCTCAATTATTCCGCACACTCTTACTGGCAGTGAGAACTACACTATTTGGAGTAGAGCTATGCGCATCGCACTGTTAGGTAAGCAGAAAATTGGTTTTATTGACGGGTCCTGCACGAAAGAATTGCAAGAAACACGTCTCCAGAACCAATGGGAGCGGTGCAACGCCATTGTCCTCTCCTGGCTGCTCAACTCTGTTTCTAAAGAACTCGCGAATAGTCTCATTTTCTACCACAATGCTCATTCTGTCTGGCTTGATCTTCAAGAACGCTATGATAAGGTCACTGGCTCCAGAATATTTGCCCTTCATCGTGAGCTTACTCTGCTGCGTCAAGGTTCTCAGACGGTTTCCCAATACTACTCCAAATTGAAGGAACTGTGGGAAGAACAGTCTGCTTTGCTCCCAATTCCAACATGTCAATGTCCTACCTCAAAGGTGTATTCTGAGCGTATTCATCAACAAAAATTACTACAATTCCTTCTCGGCCTGCTCATGCAACCTCTGCCCACTGTTAATCAGGCTTTTGCTATGATCTGCGAAGATGAAGCCCAACGTTCCATTGCTCATTCCTCTCATACATTAAATGAGGGCATTGCTATGATCTCCCGAGGCAGGGGGAGAGGGCGTGGTAGAGGCCGAGGGGGGCCACCTCCAGAATGCACTCACTGTGGAAAGAAAGGACATGTCAAAGACATTTGTTGGGAGCTGGTTGGATACCCTGCTGGCTACAAGGGTCCTAAAGGTCCTAAGATACCAGAGGCGTCAATTAATCAACTTAACATGGACACGGGGGGGTCTGCTGCATCAGGAGATCAAGTTATCTCACCCACCTTCACACAAGATCAATATGATCGCCTCCTCAACCTACTGAAAAAGGACTGTGAAGGCACTGTGCATGCTCTCACTGGCGCCGGTACAGGTTTGCATAACTCTCTTTCTACTGTAACTAGAAATAGTAGATGGGTGTTTGATTCTGGCGCAACCACACACATCACTGGAGATCTATCATTCTTTGAAACATATCGAATTAATGATAGCCCTATTAAGGCAATTAAGATACCTAATGGTGATAGTGTAAGGATTACTCATATTGGTAATGTTAGACTGTCAGATGATATATACTTGACCAATGTATTATATGCCTCTCAACTCAAATTCAACCTTATCTCTGTGCCAAGGCTAGCACGTGAGCAGCAATGCATGGTTGTGTTTTTTCCTAACCACTGTTTAGTGCAGGATCTTCAAGATGGGAAGAAGAAGGCGATTGGTAAGCTAGAAGACGACCTATACATGTTAAATTTCCCTAAATGTACTGCTGCTGCTATTAGTAGTTCTGCCCTGGCTGTAAACAATTCTCATGATTTGTGGCTTTTACATAATAGACTAGGACATGCCCCACTTCCTGTGTTGCGACATTTACACATTGTCAAGGATAAATCTGTTACTTGGAATGATACATGTGAGATCTGTATTCAATCAAAGCAAACTAAATTGCCATTTAGCTCTAGTTGTATCAAATCTCATTCTTGTTTTGAATTAGTACATATGGATGTATGGGGTCCGTATCGGACACCTACACACCAAGGACATCATTATTTCTTAACTGTTGTGGATGATTACTCTAGAAGCACTTGGATATTTTTGCTAAAATCAAAAAATGAAACTGCTGGTTGCGTTAAAAATTATATTGCTTATATTGCTACCCAATTTTCTGTTCCAGTTAAGAAAGTTAGGAGTGATAATGGTACTGAGTTCGTTAATAGTGATCTTAAAGCTTATTTCGGGGAAAAGGGAATTATTCATGAAACTAGTTGCCCCTACACTCCGGAACAAAATGGAATTGTAGAGAGAAAGCATCGAACATTAATACAGGTAGCCCGAAGCCTTATCATTCAATCTGGGGTTCCTCTTAAATATTGGGGAGAATGTGTACGAATGGCGGCCTTCCTAGTAAATAGAGTCCCTTCTAAAGTCTTGAATTTTAAAACACCATATGAGAAAGTCTATGGAAAGGAACCGAATTTTGATAATCTTAAGGTTTTTGGTTGTCTTGCGTATGCCACAAGGTCTAATATAACAGACAAATTACAACCTAGAAGTGCCCCATGTGTCTTTCTAGGGTACCCAAATAATCAAAAAGGCTTTCTTCTCTTAGATCTCATTACTCACAACATTATTATCAGTAGGCATGTTACATTTCTTGAAACTCGATTCCCCTTTAAAGAAGAATTAACCCCTGATCATAGTGACACCTCTTACGAACTTAGACACATGTTTTTCTTTGATGATGATCCAGTACCTTATATTGAAAGGGAGCCGAAAGAGGTGACCCAACATATACAGAATAATGAGACCATTCAGGGTAGTGAAACACAGCAGGATACCCTAGATGACCCAATTACACCTATGCCTAGCAATGCAAGTGGTCTTAAGGCGCCTAGAGAAAGAAGGCCACCTATATGGGCTAAAGACTATGTTTGTAATCTAGTCACTCAGGGTTCTCATGAGAGTAATAATAAATGTCTTTATCCTATTCATGATTATATTTCATATCACAATATTTCTTCACATCATTTTGCTTTCCTTTGTCAGTTAGATGCTATTTCTGAACCCAAAAGTTATGAGGAGGCAGCAATGTCTAGTGAATGGGTTAAGGCAATGCATTTAGAAATAGAGGCCCTAGAGGCAAATAAGACATGGGAAATTGTCCCATTACCTAAAGGTAAGAAACCTATTGGTTGTAAGTGGATATATAAAGTCAAATACAAATCAAACGGTGAGGTGGAAAAGTACAAAGCTAGGCTAGTTGCTAAAGGTTATAGTCAAAGAGAAGGGGTCGACTATCATGAAACGTTTTCACCGGTTGTTAAAATGATCACCGTACGCACTATTTTAAAACTGGCTGCAATAAATAATTGGACTATATATCAAATGGATGTGCATAACGCTTTTTTGCAAGGAGACTTAGATGAAGAAGTTTACATGACTGTTCCTCAAGGCTTTGATAGCAAGGGGGAGAATATGGTATGTCGACTACATAAATCCTTGTATGGGTTAAAACAAGCTTCTCGTCAGTGGAATTGTAAATTATCTATGTCTCTAATTCAAGGAGGCTTCACCCAGAGTAAGTCAGATTATTCATTCTTCTTTAAAAGGTATGGTAAGGAGATTGTTCTAATACTTGTTTACGTGGATGACATACTTGTTACTGGTAGTTCTGAGGAAAGGATAGAACAAGTAAAACAATTTCTTCATGATAAGTTTAGAATCAAAGATCTAGGAGTAATGAAGTATTTTCTTGGCATTGAAATGGCTAGATCCACCAAAGGAATTGTGATGTCACAAAGAAAATATACTTTAGATCTTTTGGCAGATTTAGGGATGAGTGGTTGTAGGCCACTAGGGATGCCTATGGCACAAAATTTAAAGTTGCGTGCATATGAGAAAAATAAGGATAAGGAATCTGATTTGTTGAGTGATCCTGAGAGGTATAGGCGTTTGATAGGAAGGTTGATTTATCTTGTCATTACACGGCCTAATATTTCTTTTCCTGTGCAGACACTTAGTCAATTCATGCAACAACCTATGAAGGTCCATATGGCGGTAGCCTTAAATGTTGTACGTTACTTAAAGCAAAGTCCGGGATTAGGAATATTGATCAGTACAAATGGGGACATGTCGTTGAGCTGCTATTGTGATTCTGATTGGGGTGCGTGCGAGACTACTAGGAGGTCTGTCACAGGTTATTTACTTAAAGTTGGAGGTTCGCTTGTACATTGGAAAACGAAGAAACAGAATACAGTCTCCAGATCTTCGGCGGAGGCAGAATATAGAGCACTTGCTTCTGCCACTTCTGAGGTTGTTTGGGCAGAAGGGCTACTAAAGGAAGTAGGATACCCTCTTTCTGAACCAGTGGATGTGTTTTGTGACAGTAAGGCCGCAATTCACATAGCAACCAATCCAGTATTTCACGAGAGAACCAAACACATTGAGATAGATTGTCACTTTGTTCGTGAGAAAGTGCAATCTAAGTTAATCAAGTTGCAACACGTTAGAACCAGAGAACAGCAAGCTGATATACTGACAAAGCCTACAACAATGGAGATCCAAAATGAGCTTCTTGCCAAGTTGGGTGTTGTGAATATTTATGACACTCAACTTGAGGGGGAGTGTTGAAATATTATTGTAAATAGTTGTAAGAAATAGTGGGCTTGAGCCCAAGTATATTATGTACTGTGTTTGGGCTTGACCCAGTTAGTAGCTCTAATAGGATATATGTTGTTTGTATATAAGATATAGGATTGAGATTATACAAGTGTTGGTTGGATAATACATTTTGTTAATGAGATAATGAATGAGTAGCAATAAGCTACTGGTTATGATCAGAGAAGAGTCCTGTCAGCTAACAGGATGTTTCTACTAAAATAAGAGCAAATAAAATACAGACAAATACATAGAGGGGAGAAACTCCTTTACGGGTTTCATGTAATTAATTGAAAACTTTAAGAGTAGATCGAATGATGAAAAGGACAGATGAGATAGATAACGATTGACTCTTCCTTTTGGTCAGATGACTTTGGGGCTGTTTGGTATGAGGGGAGAGAAAATAGGCGGACTGAGAATTTTTTGGAGTGAAATTTAAGAAAATTAGAAAAATAGTATTATAAAATTATAATAAGGAAGAGAGCTCAGATAAAAAAAATAAAAAAAATTAATTAAAATCGTTTAATCTCACTATTCCAATTTTTCTAAATCCACCTCATAAAAAATTTGCCTTTCTTTCCCTCCCTTCCAAATCCCCCATGCCTCATACCAAACAAGAAATCTTCATTTCTCTAGAACACTAGATGTTGGATATAAGCATATAGCTGCGTACAGTCAAGTTTCTTTAATTAACAGATTATGTGTTTTCTGCCTGCACATATATGCACAGTACTGCAGCTATATTACATTCCTCAATGCTAATAATTAAAATTCACAGTCACATAGCATTTTATTATTAATTACTCCTCCGGTCCTTAATATAAAATATATTTACCTAATTTAATTAAATTAAAAAATTTAGTTGAGTTAGATAATATGACATGTAGTATATAAAAAATGTTTTATATTTAAAACTAAAATCAATTCTCTAAATATGTCTTATATTAAGGTGTAAAGGAGGAAGCACAAAGTGAAATGAAGAAAAAAGCTGCTTGTATACGGCGCAATCCATTTTATTAGATACAACGAACTACAAGCGGTGTAAGCTTGAAGCAAAGAGATGGAAGTTTCTCAACGTACGCCACATCCAATGCTGCAAGACATGGATTTGGCGAACATAATCATGATGATGAGCTGTTTGGAATGTATCCACAAGATTAAACTTATTGATCTCCTTAATTTCAAGCAATCTCTAATTGTATATGTGATCCTCATTCAGCTGGTCTCTTCCTCTTTACAACATAACAACAAACGTGAGATGCTTCTTAATTTTAGCACTATTCTTTGTTTAACTTAGGAGACCCTTCAACATTTTCATTTGACGCCTTGACGGGATTCTCTTATTTCTTCCTTAACTGTACAAGTAATAATGATGTTGCAGCTGCGAATGAAGTCATACGTACTCGTCTATATATATGTGAACAGATCAGATATATACGTAAAGGCTATTAAATTGATAGACACGTTGTATGCAAATTCGAGGTTAACCACAAAACCTATATATCTATATATTATAATAACCGAAGTAGGTGCATGTTTGGACCTTTTCAAATGTTGAATCTTACTCTGCATTAATAAACTCAGTTCTTGGATATATGGCTGATGACTCTCTCAGACATTAATCGTCCATTACTTGCTTCCGCTCTACTTCTTCATAATCACTAGCTTTTTGCAAATGAAACTTGGTTTGTCATGTTTAATTTACCTGCTACACTGTTCCATAAACTACCGTTTTTTTTGGCCTGATGACATTAATTACCAAATTAAACTATAAGTGGATGTACTCATGAACATTACATATTGTGTGCCGTTGCAATTAGTTTATCTCTACGAACGGTTGTTCGGTTAACTCTTTTCTTCGTGATAATTGACATCTTGCAATATAAAAAGTCGTGGAGATTGAAAGCCTACGTACGGTGATGATCTTCCATGTTGCTAATATTACTTGGACTAGAAGTTACAAGGACTTCAAGTACATACGTGCATTTACTTCCATAATAAATAGATGATGAAACTATTATATTGAAAGCCAACTGTGCACGAATAGAAAATTGAAATTCCCTTGTGATTCTGCTTTCCCTTGACTGACGCGGAACAGACTGATATCATGGGGTGAATTGGGAGGAAACGTTGACGTTTAATTTGGCACCAAAAAAGGCGGCAAGTCTGGATAAACGAAGGAACGGCTTGGGCGCGTGGGGTGCACATTCCGGATGGCCAGTCCCATAGCCCTCTTCGCCACTAAAGTCATCTACCAGATCAAGCCTCATCCATAGAAACCAGACCTTTATTGTCTCTCTCAAGTCTCAACGCACCCTCGATTCCTTGTACGCTTTCTTTCTTCTTATTTTCTGGTTCCTTTAGTCAGTCAGAAACGTCGCTGGGTGTTTCGTTTTCTAAGGCAGTAGCTTATACTTTATTCCAGCTTTGTGGGCACCATTAAACCTCTTTAAAGCATCCACGCGTCAGGATGCAGGAATCGCGGAAGATGGGCTGGTCCGCGTCATTAAACTATTTTGGGAAAAATCATTATTTAATCTTACAGTTTCATCGAATTTGCAGCTTAGTCCTTATGAAGTTTCATAATTTTTTTTTTTAAAAAAACAAACGAGTTTCTCATGAATTATCCTATATTAGACGCCGACTATGTTAAAATTGGCTTATTTGTCATCCTTATCATGATCACATCAGTGAACCCCTTTAACTTGACAAATCGGGAGAGAAGTTATGTTGGAGAGGTATTCTTGGGGAACGAACATATATAATATTGAAGAAGACGTGGCCTCGTCCACCACAGTAGGAGACGCATCCTCTAGTTCACCCAATTCTCCCGCTCCTCTTTGGTTTCAGAGAGGAAGAAATGTGATGTTGACTTTTTTTTGCTGATGTGGTCATGATAAGATAGCTAATAAGCAGATTTTAACATGATCAACACCACATAGCTAGGACAAGTTATGAAAGACTCATTTATTTTCTTAAAATAACGAAATCTCAGGGATTGAGTTGCAAACTCGAAACAGTAAGAATTAAATAATTAATTTTACCAACAATTTTCTTTCTATGGATGTTGGTGTGTGCCTATATATAGAGATATATATATATATGTAAAAGCAGTACATACCCGAGGCAAGTGCTATTCATTCAGATCCATTGGCAGGTTTATATAGGCAATATTTTGCACTTGGTTGTTGCAGAAATATAATAAAGAGTTGAAGTGGGGATATGGTGGGAATTATGAAAGTATTATCAGTGATAGTAGTGATGATGGGAGTGTGGGCAGGAGGAGGGTATGCATACAAATACAATCGACCACCGCCTCTTCAAACACTCTTCATCCCTCATGCCCATTCCGATACTTCGCCCCAGCAGGTACCTACATAACCATCCCCAACCTTTTCTTTTCTGTAAAATTCTTGTGTGAATCTGATTTACCATGTTATTTGTGGTTTAACTAGTTAAAATATAACAATGTAGTTAATACTAATTCTAGTTGGCTGTTCATATATTTCATATTTCATTTTTCTAAAAAACAATAAATCACTCAATTAAGATTACAAAAAATAAATTGTGTGAAATATTTTAATTTTGTTAAGTTAATATTTAGGATGTGCCAAATCAATTTAAGAGTTGTTGTCTTTAAATTGATTAAACCACAAATGACTTGATAAATTAGGTTAATATAAAAATTTATCTTCTTTTCTTTTCCCTTGTTCACCTCACAGATGGCGGAACAAGCTTCATTCCCTGCTTGTCCAAAGGAGGAGCAGGGAGAACTCTTCCCATTTAAATAGATTAGATGAGATCTGGATGGTTCAGATTTAATCTTTTTTTATTTTTTATTTTTTGAAAAAAAAAAAATCATTTTACTAGGTACATAATATAAAATAAAAATAATCTCTTTAATTAATATTTTCTCAAAAAATAATTTTTTTATTTAAAAATAACCAATTTAAAAAAATCATATCTAAATCGTTTGGATAGAGACGAGCCCACCGAAACGGTTCCCACGTATGGCACGCAGGCCATAAGGGGGCCACGTTTCCATCAATCACGTGCTCACACTTGATCATATTCAAAATTTCTTTTTTCCTTAACTATTGCTGCTTCTCATTAGAGGTGTTGCACCTGATTTAATTCTTTATATTATTTCAATACTTTTTAAATATAGCTTCGGATTAGGTTCTGGTTATAGTTGTTACGCAATTTAATTTTGGTAATGTTTGTCGTACGGAGCCATTTGTGCTTGCTATTATTATACCAATAATTTTACCATTCAACGGAGAGTTTATTTTCCCTTTTGACAACGTTGAATAATCGGCCGCGTACTTTTACATGGATAACATCCATTATTTTATTTTAAAAAAACAATATTATTGCTGTTTTAAATAACAAAATTTCATGCCGAGCATTTCAGATCTTAAATCAGATGAGATTGCAGGTGCACATATCAGTGGTGGGGCAAGACAAGATGAGGATATCATGGATTACAGATTCCCCTGCCCCTGCAAAAGTACACTACGCCACTTCCCCCGACGCCAACGGACCCTTCACTGACGGCACCACCTCTTCCTACGGTTACTTGTGGTACAAGTCCGGTGAGATCCACGACGTCGTCATTGGTCCATTGAAACCCAACACCCTCTACTACTACCGTTTGGGAGATTCTCCCCAGCTATACAACTTCACCACTCCTCCCTCCCAATTCCCCATCAAATTCGCAGTTGTAGGTAATTCAATTATATATCTCTCTCCCTAAATCCTCATTCATGAACCACCATATTCCCTGAGTTAATAATTTATAAACGTAATAATATAATAATAATACAGGTGATCTCGGACAGACCGATTGGACTGTGACGACGCTACAACGTATAGCCAATTCAAAGTATAATATGATGCTCCTACCAGGAGACCTGTCCTATGCAGATTACTTCCAGCGCCGATGGGACTCCTTTGGTCGCTTAGTGGAGCCATTAGGCAGCCAGCGTCCTTGGATGGTCACACAGGGAAATCACGAGGTCGAGAGGATCCCAATCCTTCACAGCGAACGCTTCACGGCCTATAATGCCAGGTGGAGAATGCCCTTCGAACACAGTGGCTCCAGCTCTAACTTGTACTATTCCTTTGACGCTGCCGGGGTCCATGTCATCATGCTTGGCTCTTATACCGACTTTGATTCTGGTTCTGCTCAGTACAAGTGGCTTGAGGGCGACTTGAAAAGGGTGGACAGAGCCAAGACGCCTTGGATAGTGGTGCTTCTTCATGCTCCTTGGTATAACTCCAACACTGCTCACCAGAATGAGCCTGAGTCCCTATACATGAAGGCCTCCATGGAAGACTTGTTCTATCAAGCTCGCGTTGATGTTGTTTTTGCAGGCCACGTTCATGCCTATGAGCGTTTTGTGAGTTGTCCTCTCATCTCATCTTACCCAAGCCAATATTCCCTTTTTGCTGCGTATGTACATTTTAAAAACCTATCTGGTATGATGTGCTGATTTTGTCAGACTCGAGTGTACAAAGACAAAGCTGACGATTGCGGTCCGGTTCATGTCACCATTGGAGATGGAGGAAACCGAGAAGGCCTCGCCAACAAGTAATTATTTAACTCTCTAAACATATATTAAGCACCGGAGGGAGTATACATGGCAATGAGGATATATATACTACACCTAGGAATATATAATAATAAATGTTTGAATTTGTTGACTGGTGAGATCAGGTTCGTGGAGCCTAAACCAGAAACATCAATATTTAGGGAGGCGAGCTTTGGGCATGGAATATTGGAGGTGGTGAATGCAACGCATGCCTTGTGGACTTGGCATCGGAATGAAGAAGACAAGGGTGTCCCCTCTGACTCCTTCTGGTTCACAAGCCACTCCACTGAACCTGCTTGCAAAGTCAAATAATAATATAATATTCTGTTTGTTGGGCGAAAATATATAATACCGACCTCGAAGTATGAATATATAGTAGTTGTCGGTTTTACATATCACATGTTTGTATATATGATTCTGAAGGATATTATTAAGTATAAATAAGATGATGATAAGGAAATGATATTGCCCTATATTTCTCATGAGCATCAGATGGTAAATATTGTGAAGTTGTGGTATGCTGTTATAATATGCTTATTGAAGCTTTATTTTATCATTTGTATACGCGGATTATGGGTCACTACCGCGTTACAGACAATAACTTATGTATACACTAAGAACTAAGAAGAAATATATTTCAATTACAGAGGTAGATTCAAATTCAAACACGCGCCTGGGTTTTTATCGTTTCTTTTTTTTTTTTTTTTCCTCGTGTCTCTGCTGTAACAAACATATATATATGCCATCAACTTTTCGTCTCTTTGGTGTTTGTAACAAACATGGATCGCTTGTTTTTACTTGATTATTTTTGTGCCAGCATATTTTACTTGATTAATAATAAAAAGGTGATGACCTTAGTGCATGCGCATTTCCTTTTCAAGTGCTTTATTTAAATGGTCAAACCTCCTCAACCACAGTCCATATAATTTATCATTTGTGTGATTTTTTTGTTTTACTTGTTGTTTTTAAAAAAGATTCTGTCGAAACCGCTAGTTTTTTTCCCCCAGAGATTGAAACCGCAAGTTTGTAAGTTGTAACCACTGAGTTCACACACAAATTGTTATGAGTCACACGTTCAGTAAGCTTCCTACATAAAATGGCATGATTAATTACCAATTGAGCGTGCTTGCATCTACATTGGATGTTAGGGACACTCATAATAAACTTATGGAAAATTCTTAAAAGGCTGCCTAGTTTTCTTCAAATTTTAATTTAGTATCTTCATATTAATTTTCTTTTTTAAATAGATCTTTTAATTTTATTCTGTCAAAATGATTGCTTTCTATTAACAAATTATTGGTTAAGGTGGTAAGGGACTTTAAGGAGGAAAATACAAGTTAAAATGTTGAAAAACACACTTAATGAAAAAGATGAAAATCCTTTATCCCCTAAGTCTAAAAAGGAAAACCCTTGACCAAATGAAGAAAAATGATTACCTTCTGTATATGGACTAGCAATTAATGCTAAAAAAACAAATTCACATACAAACGTTGAATTAGAAACCATGTGCGCCTCAAAAATAGTTTCCCCAGATTCATCCTCATCTTCTTTTATCTTTATGAATATCTTTAAAGAGTACACCATACCAGTGACCTTTATCGAACATCCCAACTCAGAATCTTTGGTTGGTAATTGCCCCCAAAAAACAAATCTGGCTTAAAAAATAAAAAAACACTCTGGCACGCATACTCACACATATAGATATGACAAGTCAAAATGTTTACTATCACCTAATTGAACGTTATTTGTCAGTATCATTTATTAATGTTATTACAGGCAAAAAAAAAAAATCATTTATTAATGTTATTGTACCAATTTTTTAGATAATTATTTTCTGCTGAACTCTGGAGGTGTTTTCTCTCTCTCCTGACTCGGAAGGTGTTTCGCTTCTATCCTTTGCATACCAGTTAATTATAAACACATAAAATCAGTCTCCCTCGTAGCTTTCTGGATCATTCTTCTTGGAATAATTGAGATACTTGATAGCTAATTAATCATATTATTTCCAAAGATGTATTTATCATCGCTTTTGTTTTTATCCATGGGGAATATATCGCGGTAATTCTTTGGTTTTTTTGCGTGATTTAACTTCTGGAAATTAAATTCCCTAACCTGGAAGTACTTTGTTTTAGCTTCTGTTGCTTGCTTATAATGATTTTGTAATTACAGGTTGAATTCTAAATCAACATTTAACCATGTTTCCTTTTCCGGTTTACCACACCTTCCTTGTTCCTTCTGTCCTTCATCTGATAATTCTTTTAATGAGTAATTACACGATCAAATCAGCACATAAGTGACAATTAATTTTCCTTCTTAAGGGAAGAAAATAAAGTGCTTTCACTTCTTAATTTTTTATATAGATCGGAGTATATATGGGACTAAACATTATATTTAACCTAAAAAATACCCCTCAACCACATCATCCCAATCGCCCCGAAAGTGCCTATCAGCCCATCTCAAATTAGATTCAACGTTTTCTTGCTAATTAATGTAAAAAGAAAAAGAAAACACAGAATGAGAGAGGGGGGGGGGGATTGATCTAGACTAGGAAACAAGAATATATTCACGAATGCAAAACGTTATATCGGTTTATAATTAAGTGTTGGGATAATCTACTTTTAGATAATAAGTACTTATAAATCGTTATTTATAATATATGAGGTAAGTATGTAAGGAAAATTTTATCTCGATTTACGTAATAAATAATTATTGATCTCTAATAAAAAATATCAAACACATTCTAAAACACGTCGACAATAGTAGCTCTCCAATGATTCTTTTCCCTCGACCAGCCAATATCCTTCCAAATTCCAATGGTACACGAGAAGGGTCATGTCTTATCTGGAAGTAAAAGTGTGTCTAGGATAACGACAGGAAAAAAAAAAATTATTATGATTTTCACTTATTAAAAATAATTTAATATAAAAATCAGTTTTTATAATGTGATTTATGTTTAGATGAGTGATTTGAGCAAAGGTATTAAAACCCGGATCGGGTATTGAACCGGTCGGGGTACTGGGTTAAGGGTCAGTGGGTCAAACCGAGGCCAAACCGGAGCTAAACCGGGACCAAACCGGTGAGTAATTGAAAATTTTAGACTTATAGTATGAAATTCTAAAGGAAAAAGATAAAAATTTTTTTTTTTTAAACTGGGACCCGGACCGGTCTAGTGACCAGTCCGGCGGGTTCCGGTCCGGGTCCTTGAACCCTGGATTTGAGATATTTTATTTTTAGATAATGAGTGTTTATAAATCGTGATTTATGATATACAAGATAAATATATGAGAGAAGTTTTATTTCGACTTACGTATTAAATAACTTAATAAAAAAACTACAGGGAGGAGTTTATTTAATAAATAATTTATTCTACCTATGATATGATTATAAAAAACTGAACCAAATATTAAAAAAAAAAATCCAGCTCATTCGGGCTTTTTTCCATTAAAAACTGATGTATATGCCGCAAAACGGAATACCAAATACAAGCAAAAACAAATAAGGGAATTAATAAATTACTGGGGGATCCATGAGGGGGGTGGGGGGAGGTAATTTATTAATTATTAATAATAATAAAGCAAAAGAGAAGATCGAAAGCGACGCGAGCCAATTTATAGAAGATCATCGAGGGCACATGTTAAGTTGACGCCGTGACGAAGCCGAAAACGATCGACGCAGACGATGGAGGCGCGATGGGCAAGTGCGGTGGTGATAATGGTGGGATTATTCGGCGTCGTTTTGGCCTACCGTCGCCCACTTCCTCGTCGGACAGTCTCCGTCCCACTACCCATGGACGCCGATTCTGATACGTTGCCTCAGCAGGTACTCATCACCCTCTCCTGACTAGGCGTTTTGAGTTTTTTCTTAGTGATCTCTGCATTTACTTAGTCACGAGTCACAACTCACGGGTATTCCTTGGAAATGAAAACGAATATTCCTTTTCATTTTTTAATTGTTGGATTTTCCGATGAACGGAAACTTTATGTCCGTGCTTCTTGTTTTGCCTGAGAATTATGATTTGGGTCGGTGGGTTTGGTTTGGTGGAGATACAACAAGTTGGGTCACCCAAATGGGATCCAGCTTCCCTCCCCTACTCCTGCCGTCCTTTATTCCTCCCTGACCTCCCAAACCCAAAACTACATCGTTTTGGGGTAAAATGGGAGGGGTGATCCAATTCTGTTTTTTTTTTTTTTTTTGATAAAATGAGATTCAGGGTTTTTTTAAGTATTTTATTTCTGTAGCAGTCTATATTTTAAAATAATTTTTTATGCACTATGCAGTATAAAATAATTTTTTATTAACATCTAGTATCTGACAAGTTGTATTCTAAAGTATTTTTCCAATAACATTCTATCACTTTAATTCTATTTATAAGTCATTTTTAACTAAATATCACATATCAAGGAGAGGTAGTTAACTCAATGATTATAGGGTAAATTTTCAACTATATCCTCATTTAGGAATGAATACTTTTCAACTATTTCTTCTCTGTCTATTTTTAAATTATTTCTTTATCGGTACAATAAATAGGGGCAAAATTGTCACATTCTCATTTATTACACTAAAGCTAGACTTATAAATAGGACCACATTTTTTAGTAAAAAATGACTTATAAATGGGACCAGAGTGGTATATCCTAAACTAAATTTGAGCACATCCATCACCCAATATCTTAAATTTAAGGTGTTCATTGCAACAAGAAGAGCATTTTAGAGGCTACTTGTTGTAGTTTGAAAAATAATTTAGGGTGTTGAATGCAACTAAAATAATTAAGGATATAGCTTGTCAGATACTGGATGCTACTGAAAGATTATTTTATACTATATAGGGCATAAAAAATTATTTTAGAATATTCATTGTTGCCAAAAAAAGACTTCAAGACCCTGAATATTATTTACAAAAAGAAGAAGAAGAAGTGGATTGCCCCTTCCTTTTTACACTGAAACGGTGTAGTTTTTGGACACAAGAGAAATAAAGGATAGAAAGAATAGGGCCGGTTTGGTATGCTAGAATTGGGGTGGGTGGATATTGAAATGGAATTTATTTCCATGATAAAATTTATTTGACATAAAAAGCTGGTAATGGAATTGGGTTCCATGGAGGAGCCAATTCCATCAAAATTGATGGAATTAGGCTTCCATCATACAATCCATGGAACTGTAACAAAGTCCTTGTAATTCTCTTTTTACCCTCCTCATTGTTCATCTCCTTTAACCACACCTATGCTTCATCCCCGCGATAGCATCTCATCTACATCACCATCATCATTGCAGCGACCTGTTGCAACCTATGGTGGCAATGACGGCATCTCATCGTCGTCTCAGAAAGTCGCTAACGATAAACCTAGATATGATTTCGAGCTTGACGACAACCCACGACTCTACAGTCCCTTTGATTCACGATTCCAAGCTCGATGGTTTTTTGTGATCTCTCTCCAATCTCCCATCGGCTACACTTCAAACCTTCTCTAGATTTGCAAATTTCTCCATCACTTGGCAAGATTTTTTTGTGAGCTCGATGGGTTCAAGCTATTGATTCAATTTTTTTTTTGGGTATTTAATGGAAGGTTTTGACTGAGATTTTTGGCCCACACGACAAGTTTCATAGGGATGAGATATTGGGGAACATTTTATTATTTTTTTTCACTTAGAGGGGTATTTTGGTCTGTACGTATAAAAATTAGATCTTATTTTTATAACATACCAAACACACTTTTAAACCTGATATCCATTTTCATTTTCATCTAAATCAATTTTATGTACTAAACTGGCCCTAAGGAGGGAAGCTGGATCCACCCAAATGTCATCTAATTTTAGAGATAGAAAGAAAATGATAAGGGTGACTTTATGCGAATATTTAGTTTCATTATTTGTCGTCATTCCCCATGTAACTCCAAGTCTCCAGCCGTATAACAGTCGGATATTCGCCTGTATCAAATTCGAAAAACTCACTGTGCCCTTGCAAACGGCGGCCCCCAATTCCTGTTACTTCTGCTCAACAAATGTTGTTGAGTTTTGACTATAGTGGATCTATGTTTCGGCTTTACGACTTTTACATGACTAACACTCCTCCCTCGTCCTTGTCATATTATTCATATAACATATATTTATATAATTTGATTAAATTAAAAAAATTAGTTAAATTAATTAATATAATATGTATATTCTAAAACACTTTAATTATCTCCCTTAATTTTTTTCTTCCCTTTTTTCTTTAATTATTGTTGAATGAGTATCAATAGGGCCAAATTAAAAAAAAAATTAATAAATATGAAAAATTTGTCTTATATTTAGGATCAAAATCGACTATCTAAATATATCTTATATTAAGAACCAAAAGAGTATATGATTTCAAATAAATTTACGTCACACTGATTTTAAAAATACTATAATTATTACTGGCAAAATTCGTCAATTCACACAATTATAAGAAACTCATATTAGATATACTTTTCCAGGTGAAGTCTAGATTTTATTTAATATACATGTTCAATACTTTTCGTTCTTTTTTGCAGATTAAATTTTTTTTAGATAGTTCGCTTAAATCAATATATATATATATATATATATATATCAAACCACAGTATTAAATAATCATACCCATCATGGCTCATATTTATTTTTTGGTTTTGTATTTTTTTTTGTCAAAATTAAGTTTTATGAAGTTTTATGCAATACATAAAACTCATGTCTGGTTCAAGTTGCATCAATTCTATTCCATCTTTAAAATACACCATTTAATTTTAAGGAATAAATTGTATTATTCATAAATTGTGATTATTACTATTTATTCCTGCAATATACAAGACTTACTTGTATTATGTTGCACGCTTATTTTAAATTTTCTATGAAAATATTTTTATTAACTTATATATACGTATGTGATTGTGTGTTCGATGATTTTTTAAGAATTACAGATGATGCTAATAATAGGCTCCTTAATACTTTAATTTTTTACTCTAAATTAAATATGCATAAATAAAACAAAAGAAAAATTTATTAGTTGGGCAGGTCCAAAATAAGTTGGGCTCGAAAGATGAGGACACTGTTTTAATGATTGGGGTTATTTTGATGCAGGTTCATATATCTCAGGTGGGCCAAAACAACATGAGGATCTCATGGATCACACAAAGCCCAACCCCTGCCATTGTTCATTACGCCCCTTCTGCTGTAGCCAACGCTTCGTCCGCCACAGGCTCCACCTCTTCCTACAGCTACCTCGCTTACCAGTCCGGCCAAATTCACGACGTCGTCATCGGCCCTCTCAACCCCAACACTCTTTACTACTACCGCCTGGGTGACCCTCCTTCTTCCACACAGTACTCCTTCAAAACCTCACCTCCTTCCTTCCCTCTCAAATTCGCCATCGTAGGCGATCTTGGCCAGACCGATTGGACTCGGTCAACCCTACAACACATAGCTAATTCTAGCTACGACATGTTGCTCTTACCTGGGGACCTGTCTTACGCAGATACCATGCAGGATCTATGGGACTCCCACGGTCGCCTGGTTGAGCCATTCGCCAGCCAGCGTCCCTGGATGGTCACGCAAGGCAACCATGAGATCGAGAAGATTCCTATTGTTCACAGCGAGCCATTCACGGCCTACAATGCCAGGTGGAGAATGCCCTTTGAGCAGAGTGGCTCTCACTCTAACTTGTTCTATTCCTTTGAGGTTGCTGGTGTCCACGTCATCATGCTCGGCTCCTACACCGACTTTCATTCTGATTCTGCTCAGTATAAATGGCTTGTGGGAGACCTGCAAAAGGTGGACAGAAACAAGACGCCTTGGTTGGTGGTCCTCCTTCACGCTCCTTGGTATAACTCCAACACTGCTCACCAGAATGAGCCTGAGTCCTATGACATGAAGGCCTCCATGGAAGACTTGCTCTATCAAGCTCGTGTTGATGTTGTTTTTGCAGGCCACGTCCATGCCTATGAGCGCTTTGTAAGTCCCATGCATGTTTCACAATTTCGTCGCTTCCCTTTGTTTTTCATATGATTTAACTTGTTCGATAATGAACTGTGCTTTGTAGACTCGAGTGTACAAGGACAAAGCTGAAAATTGCGGTTCAGTTTATATCACGATAGGGGATGGCGGAAATCGAGAAGGCCTCGCCTCCAAGTGAGTCAATCTTTGATTGATTGGGTAAATGGTTTTTTTTTTTTTATGCAACATTAGTATGCTAAGTTGAGTTGTGGGTTTGCAGATACATTGATCCAAAACCAGAGATATCGGTGTTCAGGGAGGCTAGCTTTGGGCATGGGATATTGGATGTCGTAAATGCAACACATGCACAGTGGACCTGGCATAGGAATGATGACGATGAGGCTGTTGTCGCTGACTCTGTCTGGTTCAATAGTCTCTCTACTGTGCCTAATTGTAAAGTTTAGTAGACTGCATTCTCATTTGAAGATCACATGTGTAATGCATCTTCTCACCCTGCAAGTGTGGTTGTCAATTTAAAATGGCAGATGAACTCCTATTTTCGTCTTCCTGTAACACCTTTTGAAAGAATGCATGGTATAGTCCTACTTGGGCCTTGACCCCTGCTTTACATATCTGTATTTATTTTTTGGGCTAAACATTACTGATCTTTCTGCTACAGAATACGAATGCGTTTACAATCTCATTTTCCAAATCTAAGTTCTTTCACTTCAACCAACATTGTTGTACTTAGTGGAAGGGGTTAGTTTCTCATAATGTGACAAATCAATGTTCGAATTTTTGTTGGGAGAGGTGTCCGATAGTGCCTCAAACAAGATTACTTCCAATAAGAAGATACCATTGCTTAGTGCAAAAAAAAAAAAAAAAAACTTTCACTTCATTACTCCCTATCTCCATCCAATCTTATATGACGAGCACCAAATAATAATTTAATATTTAATAATAAAGTTAGTTAAAATTAGTTTTTTTTTTTTAAAATCTCAATAAAAATTATAAGTTGGAAGATTTTATTTAATTAATTATAAATTTTTATAGTTTGTTAAGATACTGAGTAAAAAATATTAATACTTGAGACAAAATATGTTATATTATAAAATATGAAAATTCTTTATAATAAGAAAAAAATTCATAATAAACATATATGCAAAGGAGCCAAAGTGATATATATTGATAAAAAAATGGTGAAAAATCGTTTTGAGGTGTGATTTGATCACTTTCAAAGAAAATCATTGGATGTGTCAATAAAGAGGGCTAATAAAACAATATGAAGTTCTCTAAAAATAAGTAAAAGAAAACTAAAGCGAACATCTAGCGGAAGTTGGGTCCAACGGAAGGTATTAGTTTCTCACAACGTGATGAATCAAGATTCGAATCCCGGTTTAGAGAAGTGCCTATATTTAATACCTAACATTATTTTCAATAGAGAACATACATATGCTTAGCAAAAAAAAAAAAAAACAAAAAAACAAAAGACCAAAACGGATAATACTTAATAAAGTTATTGATCAAGATTTTTTAGTTAACAATCTACATATAAAGATGTGATTTTTAATATAACATAGTATAACAAGGTTGTGTTGTCCCAGTGGTCCCGATTCCTAATGTTTCATGTTGGTCACATTTGTTTCGGGGTAAAAAGAAAGGAGAACATTTTGGTCGCAGTTAATAATGATTGCGGAATATCTCAAGAAAATATGTATCTCTCCGCGTACAGGTAGCTACCATGAGGTGCGGGATAGGGATTAGCTGCACCGCAGGAGAGAGGAAACCGTCAATGTACTAATGATTATAAGAGGATGATGAGATTCAAAACAAAACAACTGTTTGGTGGATTATATAAACAAATTGTTATTAATTTTTGGGAAAATCATTGTCAGGTCCTAAGGAAGTAAAATATTATCAGAAAAGTCTCTGGAAAAACTGAAATATCTAAAAAGTCTCTAGGGACTTTTCTGATATTATTTTTCAAAGTAAAATGACACACATGCCCTCAATAGAAATTTAAACTTGTCTTCTTCATTTGAAAGAGAGTAGCCCCAAATCGCGTTCAGAGAGGACTTTTGAAAACGACGTTCAGCCTCTCCGTTGTGGTCCGGTGCGGTGCGGTGCGTCTCCTTCATTGGTCCCGTCATTCCTTGAGCCTGTCCGTCGCTGGTGGTCTAGCCGTTTGCCCTGCCTCACAGTGGGTGCTCCCATCGTTTGGCTTGCGTGTCCGTTGCTGGCAGGCGTCGTGTGGTCGTGCGTCGGTGCTCGTCTTGCAGTCGGCTGCGGTTGCATCTCCGTCGCTGGTGGTTGGCGCCCAGTGGCGTCCGTCGTTCCTCGACTCGGAGACTTCGTCAGTGATCCAATCGAAGGCGCCATTCTCGCCAGTGAGTGAAAGAAATCACTGTTTCTTGGGGGTACATTGTTGGATTTAGGATTTAGGACTTCCACTCAAAATGTCTAATTTTTCTTCTAATAAAAATGGCATGATCTACATTTAGCTAGTAATTGGTTTTGGTGTTTTGATAGATGCTTGTTTATATGGCATTAATCTATACCTCTTCAATATTAACTTGTTTATATTGCGCCTTTTCTGTTTCTGGTCTCTGCAGCTTTATTGTGCACCGTTTGATAGATGCTTGCTGCTATAATAATACTGAGTTGTTTTGTGATAAAACTGAACTGTGTGGACTTGGGTTAGAGTTTTGGTGCAGTGACTTGAATTTGTTGTCAAAATGTGGATTTTTGCTGAATGCTATATTCCAAAGCTTTGCATCCGTCGCTGAAATTATGTACACTTTGTTGAGTTTGGTGAAATTTCTGATATGAGCTTACTTGTCCAAATTTGCATTTGACATATATATTGACTGCTAAGGTAAGTTGTGTGACTTTAGGTGCATGCACTGAAATTTCAAAATTTTGGGCAATCTTGGATGTGAATCTGATTTGTGACTGTGGAATTTACTGGTTATAAGCTATGCAAAACAGTAGTCTCTTGCTGGCACCAAACTAGTGTTGTGTTGGAGTCATTATAGATAATTGTTGTTGATATTGAGTTTTAATTTGCACACCAAAATTGTTTGAATCACTGGACTGTACTCTGTGTTAAAGCTCTTGTTACTGAGTTTTGGAATGATTGGTAATTATTATGTTTCTGGTTAAGTAAAAAATGCCAAACAAAAGAAAAAGGGAAGATCAAGATAAAGAGAGGCAGCCAAAAGTGTCAGCGTATATATTGTTCATGCAAGAGTATTACCAGAAGAAGAAGAAGAATGAGCCGAAAAGGCATTTTAAAGAGGAGAGTCAGTCGGTAAAAGAAGCTTGGAATGCTTTGAAAGATGATGAGAAGGAGACATATAAGATGAGGGCAAAGAAATTAAGGAGAGAGGAAAAAGGGAAAAAATATGTGGTTCCATTCCTTACTCGGTGTGCCCCTAATCAGTTTATCAAGGTGTGCAAAAGTGTGAAGAACAGAGAAGATTGGATGGAACGGTTAAAGAGAGTTGGATTTGATAAGTTAGTCAACATATGCTGCTCACAAATCCCCCTAGACTTATGTGGGCAGTTTATGGGTGCATTTGACCCTCCAACCAATAATGTTTCCATTCGAGGGAGGTTACTTCACATTTGCTCGGAAGATGTAACAGAATTTATGGGGTTACCGTGTGTGGGGAGGACATTGAAAGAAATGCGATGGATGAAGACAAAGATTTTTAGCAATTAAAAACATTGTATGGGACTGTGCCATAAAAGATGATTGGGAAATGGATGATTGAAAGAGAAGATGATCCAGATTTTGAATTTCTCTTTGTTATGTATGCATTGGGCACGCAGTTGTGTCCTAGAGCCGGTGTTAAGGTGAGTGACCGAGTGTTAAAGGTAATGGTGGCTACAAAGCCAGCTTTTGGAGACAATGATTGGGCTACCTTTGTGTTGAGTGAACTATCAAATTCAGTTGGACAATACAAGAAAAAATTCAGGAAAGGGAAAGCTTCAGGAAAAATCAATGTTGGAGGATGTATATATTTTTTTATGGTAAGTGCAATATAAGTTTTCATTGTATAATGAGTCGTAAAGTGCTGCATTAAATGTTGACATTTTCTTATGTTAAGTTATTTGAATTTTATGTAGGTTTTTTACTTACAAAAATTTCTCCTCGGTGAACTACAAGCCTCTAAAACTGACGAAGCAATTAGATATTGGAATGATAAAAATGTCAAGAAGAGAGTGCAAATAGAGAAACAAAGCAACCAAGGGTTGTTACATTCCGTGGGTCAAGTAGTTGGAGGTCCGGCTTCGGAATTGCATTAGCAAAATATTATAATACACCTGGTAAGTGATGAAATTCGATGTGAGGTTCACATACCGTCCATATTATTGTGACTAATATTTTCCTCCTAATTTATAGGAATTGAAGAGAACTTATGAAAGAATTATGTTAAGGGTAGTGTCAATTGTGCAAGAGGAACTGGTTTCCCTTGAGGCAAGGTTGTTAGGGGTGGGAGAAATCGATGGAGGCGCAGAAAATTTGGAAGACGAACAATCATCATCAGAAAATGAGGATGAACAACCCTCCTCGGGAGTGAAGTTGAAAAGGCTGCCATAGGAAAAGGAGAAGATGAAGAAGTTTAGTCCATAAATGAAGAAGATGGGTCAGAGGAAGATAATGAAGATGAAGCTAATAGGCCATATGAAGAGGGGAAAGATGAGTGTGCTGAAGATGTATTGAAAGGGAAGGAAGAAGTACAATTGAGAAAATCGACAAGGGTTAAAAAACATACTCTTGTCTCTCCTTAGGTGACAACCATAACTAAGAAAAGAACGAAAGATGACAAGGACAAGAAAACTTTATACCAGCTGTGCACAACGAGACCCAACAAAAAGGATGCACAAGAGTAAGTAATTAAATGTCTACTATCTATAGTGAGTTCAAGAACTAAAACTGACTGCAAAATGCTTGTTTATGTAATAGGCCGTCACACGAGGTGAACTATATTGTCTCCGTGAAAGGGGTGGATTAATAATAAGGTAAGTTACATATACATTGACAAGAACTCATACTTAGTTACTTTAGTATGATATTCACTAACTTTTCAGCTATTTTTCCTCAGTTTATGTCAATGGTCGCAAAGACATTAGTGGGGGATCAATTGCAGAACTCTAGTTGCGTCAGTAGACACATCTTTTCGTCAGAGTTGATGGAAACAATGTCGTCTGATCCGAAGAAGTGGTCCTGGCAAGCGCATGAATATGAGATCCTTTCTAAGCATATTGGATACAATATTGGGGATTGCGACTTAATCTTTGCTCCTACACTGCGGCTCAATCACTGGTTCTGTTATGTGTTAGATACCAAGACATTGCGTTTCTTTTCCCTTGACTGGCTGGTTGACCACCTCACATATTCAAGATTGCAAAAGAGGGAAGACGATGCACTTTTAAAGGATGAGAAGACAACTAAGAAGAAGAGATTGAGCCAAAAGCAACAAGAAGAATTGCATGCCAAGGAGCGGTTGGCAAGCCAGTGTGTAAGCACTCCAACCTAAGCTTATGCTTTATTTTGTAAATGTTGTCCTTGCTATGTTGTGTAATGTGAAAATTATTTGCTTCATGCAGAGAGATTGCATCTTTAGTGTACTTCGCAGGGTTAAAGCAGAATTATTTGGCAAAGGAAGAGAAATACCTAAAGACATCAACCAGCTAAAAGTGCATGTCCAAGCTGACACGTTAGTATTACTTGTTTTTTGTTGCTTAATACTTTGAAATGGCTGGTTGTGTTTCATATCGTTTTTTCCTTTCTATTTGCAGCGATTCGTGTAGAGTCCATGTTCTTTCATGGTTATTTGGTTGGGATGGCTTGTCACAGGACAAAGGGGGTATACAATGCCTAAGTTGTCTCCTAATCAAATTCGGCAGATGAAGGTCAATTCGTTATGGTGGCTTGTGACACATGACGGGAACATACATGCCAAAAAGGTGTTGTCTATTGCAGGTAGCAAGAAACAAATGCAGGGGAATAGAGACAAATAGCATTTGTGATGTTATTATGTACATATGTTGTTATTTTGTGGGTCCTTTGAGAACCTTATGTCTTTGTGTGGCTATTTTGTAGTTGTAGGAAGGGCAATTATGCAATACTTTTTTGTTCACTGCCATGTTTAGATGACAAGTACATATTTACAACTTCTTACGGCTATTGCACAACTGCATATGCCTTGTTGTACAAGTGGTAACGTTTAAGTATGGAAAATGTTATGTTCACAACTGTTACAGCGTGTATCGACAACAGGTTCAGTGTGATTTATAACCTCCCATAGGTTTCAGCTTCAAACGCAGTAATAGGGCGTTATTACAATGGTGATTTTTACAAGTTTTAAAGCGTTTATTCACAACAGGTTTTGTGGGTTTAACAACCTCCAACACGTTTTTCCTTCAGACGATGTTTTCTTACATTTTACAACTTGAAGGTGTGGCGATTTGCTTTTGCTTCGCCACAGCGAAACAAAAGCAAAATGACATAAAAAACTGGCTTATTCTGACCTCGTTCGCTGTTGGGACGCCCTAGCGAACCAGCAGCGAGAACACCTGATTTCTGTTTTATAACGCGTGAAGCGCTGATTTACAACATGTAAAGTTCAATTCACAACCTTTTGTGTTAAATTCACAACCTCCCACTCGTTTCTCTCTGACATTACGTTCTTTCACGTTAAGTGTTGTCAATTGAGCTATTTACAATCTGTCAAGCGTTAATTAACAACCTTTTGTGTTAAATTCACAACCTCACACTCGTTTCTCTCTAACACTACGTTCTCCCACGTTAAGTTTTGCCAATTGAGCTATTTACAACCCGTCAAGCGTTAATTAACAACCTTTTGTGTTAAATTCACAACCTCCCACTCGTTTCTCTCTGACACTACGTTCTCTCACGTTAAGTGTTGCCAATTGAGCTATTTACAACCCGTCAAGCATTAATTAACAACCTTTTGTGTTCAATTCACAACCTCCCCATTGTTTCTCTCTGACATTACGTTCTCACCTTAACTGTTACCAATTGAGATATTTACAACTTGTAAAGCGTTATTAACAACCTTTTCAATTCCTTTCACAACCTCATCACGTGACTACAACAGTACTTCTGATTAGGAAAATTTTCACAACAGCTGAATTGTAGCATATTTTATCAAGTGGTTGATAAGTTGTTAGCCTATTGTATCAAGTACGTTAAACACATGCACAAGTGAATTGTAAGTCTCCCATGACTTTATAAAGTGCACACCTCACGACTGTCACCTAAGCAACCCATGATTTTGACTAATTATAATGCCTATTTTATTTCAATTCCTGTTGCAAAATTTGACAGCAATTGATGCAAATTTTCACAACTCCTAATGCATTTTTTCACAACATAATGAGTTTTTTTTCCACAAGGGATCTGCCAAATCCGATAGTTTACCACATGAAACTCCCCCTTATTAGTACAACATGGCATGAATTTAAACAACTAATGCAACATAATTCTCCAACTTGAGCACAGTGCGTGTCACAACTTAGTAGCATATCATATCCACATATCAATTTACATTAAAATATTAAGTTGTATGAGTAAGTGGGTATTTTCGACTACTCATTTAATTTAATATCATACAATTTATGTTTAAGTACACCAACATCTGGACCCGTTCAAAAACCAATACGGGTCATACGAAGGCACCGGTTAATGGTGTATATATACATAATCCAAAAAAAAAATAGCTACCAAAAGTAAGTACATGCATCTAGTATTTGTGTTTTAGGTTGGATTTGGATTTTTGCAAGTCCTGACGGAGTGCCCAACCTCATGACATCGCCCACAATGATAAAGCTTCTTGTTTTGAAACTGAGATTCCCTTCTTTTTCTTTTCGGCCTCCCTACCGGCCTTATAGTTGTTGGCGGATCCAAGAATGTCTGTGTGAGCAAATGTGTGACAGTCGGAGAATCAGCTCGTGGACAATCATGTGTTGCAACTGGTCTTATGGTGTTTGCATATATTTTCTCCTGTGCTTCCACTTTCAGCCAATCATCTATAAAAGTGTACATATTACCATTGATTACCTTAATAGCTGCACATGTATGGCCATAAGGTATTCCACTCATTTGCCATGCTAAACATGCGCATTTTCTTTAAGCAAGATCTACATTAACATAAATTGTCGCTTCACCATATCTAGTTCGCATCGAAAAGTTATGGTCTCCATAATATTCTGCATCCATATTTTCCGCATAGCTAATATGATGCAGCACTTTCTATTCAATATTGGGTCCAACTCCATTTTTCCAATTGGTCATTGCCATCTTGCTTGCAAGCAATTTCTGTGCCAATTTGTCTCGATGCTCATGAATTAGAACTGACACGCTGTGCTTCCTCTCTTTCAATATCCATGCATTAAATGACTCTGCAATATTCGTGGTTATGTTATCCCACCTATTGAAAGGAAACTTGCTTAGAGCCCATTTGTCAACATCCCCATTGGTCTCCACCCATTGTGCCAATTGTGGATTGAACAATCTTAATTTTCCTATTGCACTTATAAAGTCCTCATCCAACTTTGCATAGGCAATTGCATCAAGGAGCTTGAGTGCATTCTCCTTGCTATTCGTCGATGTACATGCTCAACCTCTATTGATTTTCAAGAACTCTGCACTATAATTTTTCTTCAGATGCCTGTAGCAATAGGCATGTCGCTCGCTGCCAAATATTTATGTAACAGCACTGATAATTGCATTATTGCGATCTGACACAATGATTATCATGATTGATATTATTATTTCTTTCAAATTGACTAGAAACCAAAGCCATTCATCGTATGTTTCACCGCTGACAATGGAATATGCTAAGTGAAACATTTGGTTGTCTGAATCGTATGCACAAGCTGACAATATTGTTTCCTTATAAGGGCCACTTAGATGACAACCATTTATATAAACAATGGGCCGACAACTACCTATAAAACCTTTAACCGAGCAACCATAAGCAATAAATACCCGCTGAAATCTATTGTTAGATGAGCCTTCCCATTTTGCAACTGTGTCTGGATCACTTTCAATCAATCTGTCACATATCCAAGGAATTGCTTGATAAGAGTCTTTTACTCGTCCATGTAATTCCTTTAACGCTCTTTCTTTTGCCCTATATGCTTGAGGGTAGTTCAGTCGCACCCATCTCTCTGTACAAGTCTGCTCGAATTTCATTGGAAGTCTTATCAATATTGGACCTTAAATTATCCATTACGATTGATGATGTCAAGCTTGACCTGTATGGATGTCAGACAATTAGGCTGTCGTGTGCATGGTGAATGTGTTCACTTTTGTATGTTCGGATCGTTAGAAACTCCGTATCTTGATGTTCTCCTGATGAATAAGCACCCATGTACCATGGACAACCACCAACCTTGCACTTCACAATTAAGTTACAATAAATTACTTTTCTTAAGATAACTCGACTTACACTTCTTGCTCTTCCATTTGACCATTCAATGTTGGGACTGTATTCTCATCATCACCATTGTCTTCAATGTACACATGACCATATTGTTCATTATATTTCATTAAATGATCAACCCCTTCATTGTTTACAAGATCTACAAATGTTGATGTATCAACCGAAACTTTGAATTTCACTTGAATTTCATTACTTTAATCTCCCGTTATAGATTATATGATTCATCGCAACTCTTATATGTTGTGCCTTCCTTTACATATCTTGTTCTTACCATACCACCAACATATTGCATTTCATATGCTCCGCCATTTAAAAACTTCCCCCCACATGAATGAAACACAATAGATTCTTCCCAGAACTAGTTGCCATCTTTCATGATAATCTGCAACATGAAGTTCGTATTAACAACTTCCAAAGCTATATTAACAATTGTATATGCACATATTAACAACACTTCTTTTACAATCATATAATCAAACAAAGCACAATCACATTGAATGACTCCCACTTTAAACAAAGACATACCTTTGTTAGCTTTCCAAACAATAGGTCTTTCTCTCTATTACATTGCCTTAAAACATAAAAACATAGCACAACTTTTGTATTAACAATTAAAACTGTTATATTCACAACAACTACTGCACGAATTAACAACAACTTGTTTTTTTTACATATCACCCTTTTCACATCAACCCACCACCATGAGAATCAACCATTTCCCACTTTAAACGTCCAACTTCCTCTGTTTCATTTCCCAATAACAGAGCATTATGACACCAAAACTCATTTTCTGTATTAACAACTAAAACTGTTATATTAACAACTGATACTGCATAAATTAACAACAATTTATTTTTTCCCATTTCAGCATTTTCACACCTCCCTACCACTATGGAAATCAACCATTTCCATTTCAAACATACCCCTTCCTTTGTTATATTCCTCAAAAACAGAGAACTATGACATCCAACCTCATTTGCTGTATTAACAACTACTTCAGTTATATTAACAACACCAACTGCACGAATTAACAGCAATTAAATTTTTTCCCATATCACAATTTTCACAGCACCCCACCAATATGAAAATTACCCATTCTCACTTTAAACGTATCATTTCCTCTGTAACCTCCCCAAAAAATAGAGCACTTTGACATTAACACTACCCAACCTCATTGAAACCCCAATTACAATGCTTAAGCTCATATCTTTAGCTAAATCATGTCATTACTCATCTACCTTCTACCACTTTGTCCACTATTGGCCCCAAGCACCAACCTTTCACCATCATTCAATTTCACTTTATCCAACGATCACACAGAACCAAAAAAAAAATTCAGTTTGGTGTTCTACCTCTGTACCAATACGTGGAGCTTGCAAATTCGATTCTTTACCAAGAACTTTAACACTACACTTGATCTCTTCAATGTTGGAGTTCAAACTACTCCCTTTTGCATCATTTCTCTATCTCTCCAAAAAAAAAAGTTGCGCCTTCCCTCTTCTCTTTGAAGCTTCGACTTTTTCATTAACAAGAGGGGCATGTGTGTCATTTTACTTTGGAAAATAATATCAGAAAAGTCCTTAGGGACTTTTCAGATATTTCAGTTTTTCTAAGGACTTTTTTGATAATATTTTACCTCCTTGGGACCTGACAGTGATTTTCCCTAAGTGAATATTAGTATTAATTAATGGATGTGTACTGTTTGGAGTTGAAATTCTGAGTTGCGGTGGCATTTAAAAGGCATATTTGCCACCTTGTGTGCATCCTAAAACAGCAACAATTTCCTTTTAGCACCATGACGATGTTCCTGGGAGAAGTCAAATATGTTGATGTGCTTGTTAGTAACAACACTTTTTTGAACTCTGATGTGAAGTTAAATTTTGGAACTATATCGACAAAACAATTCTTCATAGGATGATCTTAAATGTAAGAGCTTGTTTGGGGATTTATTTTAATATTAAATATAAAACCGCATTTTACATTTTCTCCCAAAATTATGTTTTTTTTTAATTATCTCTATTAATTACACATATTAATAGAATTTTTCATTAAAAGAATTGTTTCCAATACTGATGATTAGAAATAGTATTTTAAGAAAATTGATATAAATTTTTTTTAAAGACAACTAAATGAACTAATTTTTATAAACTTTATATATTAATTATATAACTCCTATATTTAAGATAAAAGGAAATGATAAAATAAAGGGAAAATGACACTTAAATATCAGTTGTATTTTAAAATCTTAAATAAGCGATTTCTCAAAAATTTGAGTTGTCAATTGTTATATTTTGTTTGTCAGTCCCACTACGTACTCTTATTGTTAACCAAACTAATTTAAGATTTTGAAGTTTAAGTGATATTTAAGCGTGTTTTTCTTTAATAAAAGATTAGTGCATGAAACGAGATTGGTTGGCCGTGGATGACGGATCAAGGTATAATAGCGCCTCATGAGACTATAAAGCAGGATGAGGATGATTCCTTCCTCTTCCTTACAAGCCATCACTTTACTTAAGAAGCCATGATTAAAATCTTGAAGCCATGATAGTGCATATATTACTGACATTAATCATTCATATAGAATAATAGAAGCATCTCTGCTTCTACTTTCTTCCTAAACCACTTTTCAGTTTGCCATATCTATAGCTTAGAATAGATACACATTGGGTGTTAACAGATTAATTTATTTTATGATCTAATAATCTAGATCTAGCTAGTGGTTATAACTTATAAATAGTCTCCGGGAAGTTGCGATTGATTTCATGTCATTAGTACTTGTTTCTTTAAATAAAACAATAAATAAATAATTCACCTTGGATTAGAACTATTCGCCAATTCCTTCGAATAAATAGTCACACACACACATATATCGTAATTTTTTCTGTAAAACTCAACTGTATGCAGTACAGTTGGGCTACCGTCTTTAAAATCCATTTTCAGTTTAATACGTAGACGAGAGGGTTCCATTATTCCACAGCTGTGGATCTGTGGTCCCCCTCACCCAAAGATCCCCAATGCTCAGTTCAATTTCAATCAATAGAAAGAATTATAAACTCACGTGTAGGATTCATTGCACTTACCGGTGGCAATAATTAAGAACCACCATTATTACTCTATTCATGACAAATAACTTCGGCACAATAATATTAATCTTTTATTCATATTTAGATAAATGTAGAGAGGAGAGTGAGAAAGATTTTTAATGAATTTAATTGGATGGGTAAGAAAATAGATGGGTGAAGCTATAAAATTTTAATAGATAAAACATATAGTTGCAGGAAACAGCAGAGAAAATCAATTAAAAACTTTCAACTTTATTTTTCTGAGACAAGTAATTTGTTTTATAATTGGGTTTTTTATATGGTATGAGCTGTTATACCCATACAAATTTTAAAAAACTAAAATATATCTGGGTTAGTGATTTATATGTGACATAAAATTCTAATAAATCATATATTATTTATGAGTTATCAACAACCCTTTCGTCAAATTTTCTGCAACACATTATATCTATATTAATTATTTTGTATATTTTATTTATACTACTAAATTTTAAATAAATCTGAACACCGCAACTTGAAAAAAATAATTAAAAAATAAATAAAAATTAAATTCTATTCCTAATCTATTGGTTAAATGAGGGGTGTTGTGAGTCTCTCCTCCTCCCTCCTACCATATTGAAAGTAGGAATATCACAACAACTAAAAAAATAAAGATAAAAAATAAAATATGCTCAGAAAATAAAAAGAGATAAATGGGGTATAGTTACAAATATAAAATAAAATATTTTTAAAATAAATATATTAAAAATAAAGAGATGATGCAAATAAAATATTTTGAAATCTCAAAACGTTACATTCCTCTTGATCCCATGGCTCTTCATGACAATGTTGTGAAAACCGGATTGGACTGGTTAAACTGGGGCTCGGGAGGGCTTTCGGCTCGTTCAACATGGTTCAACCGTTTCACCATTTGGATCATTTCAAGCCGCTTCAGATCAGTTATTAGTCTGGGAACTATTTATTGGTATTATTGACATGTTATTGCGTTATTTTTAATGATTTTAATATATTAAAACTTATAATTTAGGAAAGATGATACATATAAATTTTTGTATGTGTTTATTTTTAAGTAATGTTAAAATTTCATATTTTTTTTTATATTTATATAATTATATATACGTATAATATTATTTTTATTTAATTATTATGTTATCGGTTCGAAAGCCGGTCTGACCAAGCGACCCATGACCCGATAGCTTCTTCGGTTCGACGTCCAGTCCGATTTTTAAAACATTACTCATGATAAATCATTTAGAGTCTGTTTGGTTCAACCCCATTGCATGCCTGCAATAGTAATTATGATAATATTAGTAAGCGAAAAGTGTTTAGCTGTTCTTTAGTATGGTAATAGGGTTTACCATGGTAATGATAATTACCAAAAAATTGGTAATCCTCATTCATACCTCCTCCTATAAATACTCATTACCACCCTATTGCATGGTTGAAAATGTCTAATTTACCCTTTAGTTTCATTTGTCTTTGTTTCACTTGTTTTATTTTACCTGCCACAACCGCCACCGCCTCCTCCTTCTCCACTGCTATTGCAC
Source organism: Inga laurina (assembly GCA_963855925.1). Taxonomy (NCBI): domain Eukaryota; kingdom Viridiplantae; phylum Streptophyta; class Magnoliopsida; order Fabales; family Fabaceae; genus Inga; species Inga laurina. Next base: position 11,910,369 of record OY979703.1, on the reverse strand, counting down.
CCATTTCCACCGTTGCCATCGCTGCCTTTTCTTCCACCGTTGTCTTCGTCGTTGCCGCCTCCACAGTTGTTATTGCTGCCTCCACTGCCATCGCCACCACCACCTCTTCCACCGTCGCCGCCCTTGCCTCCTCTTCCTCCTCCACAGTCGCCGCCACCATTATGCCGGATACCGCCATCACCACCACCCCACATTGCTGCCACCACCTCCACCATTGCCGCTGTAACCAACACTATCTCTTCCTCCTTTACCACAACCACTGCCGCTACTTCCACGCTATCACTGCCACCACCTGTCTTTGCCACCACCACAATCATCACCGTCCAACGATCTTCGGCAAGATAGCACGATGATTATGATGAGGCAGCGCGATAACTCTTAACTATGTTTCTATAAAGATTATGTTAATAATAAAATAGACTTTGTGTAATATATTAATTTTAAATAATTATTAAAAAAATAACTCATTGCATCCTGCTTTAGAATCAAACAAAACACTAGCCCTGTAATTAATATTGCATTGCATTGCATTGCCATTGTATCGGACTGTACTGCACTTCATAATGTAATAGGATCAAACGAAACGACCCCTTATTTTTATGCTTCATACCAACTTGACCCATCTGTCCCGATTGTGATAGATCACATCTTTGGGAACAAAAGATTCCAAATTCAAATAAACTTATTATATTTACATGTATATTTAATTTTAAAATATAAAAATATCTATTACATACCAATATATCATAACGTATCAATTATCACGATGCATCCCACTTGATCCCACTACTCATAAATTATTTTAGAAATTAGAAATGACTTTTATAATATTTTTAAAAAAATTAGAAACTATTTTTATATTTCTTAACAACTTGACCCATAAATCATTTTTTATATTAGAAGTTATTTTTATTTAATCAATAAAAAACTTTATTGCCGATTCTTATCATCCCACTCTTCATCTCGCATGTTTTCGACACTCAATGCCATTGACCTTCATGGCATGCTGATGTGACTACGGTCCAGATTGTGCTTAATCCCCATTGAATCTTTTCACCTCACTTCCCACCTCCCTTGTTCTTGGCCCTCAATGGTGATGTGATGAGAGTGTAGCTGGCCTCATGTATGTGCTATAAATTATCAAGGTAGTGACCTTGCTTTTGCTACATTCATTCGGCTTTCTTAACTTTGTGTTTAGTGCTTGCTTTGCTTTTGTTGCATCCATTCTATTACATTAACATTGTGTTTAGAAATCTCTCTCTTGCCATGGATTACACTATGTTTGATGTTGTGCGTGTTATCAACCCCGTGAAGTTGCACTAGCGCATTTGAGTTGTCCGTCCTTGGAGAATGCCTAGACATGGGGCAGATTACGATGTTGCTTCAATGGAAACAATCCTTCGAGATGTAGAGGTTATGCAGCCTTAACAATAATGATAATAATATATTAACAATTTTCCGAGATATGTGGCCACCCCTACAATTATGTCATCATAACTTTATTTTTCATTTTTAAAATCTAAAACTAAAAATCTGAACCTGAATACTGATATATTTAATATATTACAAACATTTAAATACTTGATCTCCTTATAGTAGACATGACAACTTAATAATAATTTAAGTAAATATAATTCTCATGCATGCCGAGTTTTCTCATGGAAATTGTTTAGACGTATTGGGTGGGATATTAATTATTATTGTCAGTCATGCTATATAAAAATTGACTATAATATTGTACTATTTACTCTTTAAATTAATTTTTTTTTGTTGTAACTAATTATTTATTTTCTATTCAATCTTTTTAGAAATATCATATATTTATGTCCGCGCGATGGGCGGGTTTCTAAGCTTGTTATATCTAATAATGATGCAAATTCATCATTAACAACGCGGGGAATCGGAATCGGCATTCATTATGCGAAATCATGAAAAATGACCTCATAAATAAAACAGAGGTAATGGGAAACTTAACAGGCTTCCTGTATTGATGAGGTCATGCCCTCTTCAACCGCCTTGGCCCTACTCCTAATTCCTAAACTCTGTGAGCAGATTCGGCTCATTAAAATCAAGTAAAATAATCATTTAAAAGGTTTGAAGATGTTATAGTGCATAAGGTTTATTTGTAATTTGATTACAATTAAGTGGGTTTATTTATAAAAAGAAATGGATTAATTTTTTTTTATTAAGCATAGACATTCTCCTTTTGGAGGCAATCTTATTCAAAGGACTATCAGCCACAAATGTAAGTACCTCTCAAAGCGGAGATTCAAACATTAGTTTGTCACACTGTGAGAGAGTAACATCTTCCACTAGATACAACCACTATTGCTGAATGAATCAAATTAAAAGCATGAACCAACCTAATTAGATTGGATGGGGGCATCTACCTCGTGGGGTTTTTTTTAGTTAATATTCCCTCCGGTTCTAAATATAAGACAAAATTGATTTTTTTTGGAGAAATTAATAAATATAAATAAATTACTTAATTATATCATATGTTGTGTATATTTATATTATATATCAATGTATTAGTCAAACTACTTAGTTTGGAGAAAAAAATAAAAATAAAAATAGTCTAAAGTAATTTAATTAGATTCTTTAATCTCTCCAAAAAAGTTAACTTTATCTTATATTTAGGACCAGAGGAAGTACCATCTTTAGTCCATTAAATTTGTACTCATTTTGGTTTTGGTCCTTTAAGTTTCAAATCATTGGTTTTGGTTTTTGTATGAGCAAGGCAGTCCGGGTTTTTATTGAGTTATAGGGATCAAAACATATAGTTTGAATTGTAATAAAAAAAAAACTTATAGTTTGAAATCTGAGGAATCAAAATCAAAATAAGAATAAATTTAAAGGACTGAATATTGTATTAACATTTTTTTATGTGACATACCTACAATTGATTACCATGGGAGTATGTACATATTACTCATATTTGATCACTTGTTAAAAAAATAAGATGTTGCATGAGACATGAGTTGAGTGGAAATTGGGAGGGGGCGGATAAGTGTTATGGGAGAGAATGAATGATGAGGAAGAAATGTCAAAGTGGTCACGTGTGTTGGTCCATCATCTGTTCCACTGCCTGCTTCATCACCTCCTCCTACCTCCCTGCCTTGTAATTATAATGCACCAAAATGCAATCATCTCGCCCTCCTCTTGTTATTATTAATTTGGTGGTTGTCTCTTTTTTAAAAAAATAAAAGGGCTGGCTTGTAATTACCACCCTGCATAATTGTAATTATAGGGAAGGGGGGGCTGGGCTGAGGTATATGATGACGATGATGGAGAGGGGCATTCATTTTTTCTCCTTACCATTGATGAAAAGGCGTATTCATGAATGCCACTCATCCACATTTATGAATAATAACATTACTTATTTTTGTGATATAAGTTCTTATTATGTAAGTTGAGATAAAATATTTCTCACATACTAACCTCGTATGCCATAAATCATGATTTATAAGTATTTATAAGTTAAAAATAAACTATCACAAACGAACACTATTATCATTTTGATCCTTATCATAAGCTCATTGGCAGAAGAAAAATTTAGACCTTAGATACAAGTCCATTTAGAGATTATCAATGAATGTTTGTCAGTTTTAATCTTATTTGATTCTCATTAAAAGTACAAAAAAATATAAGAGAGAAAGAGAGAGATAAATTTATCAATTTAAATTATATTTAATGACTTATCCGTGATTTTTTTATACGAGAATTAATTAAAATATTAATGGACTTATAAAAATGATCAGAGTGATGTGTTTGTTTCCTTCTAGTTCAAATGGAAGTTATTTTCAATCATCTCAATGAAACCAAGATTAAAAACAAAGTAAAACCCAAGATAAATGATTAATTCATTAAATCGATTTTAAATTGAAAAAGTTTTCCAACTTTGAATGAGGGACAAAATTCACATTTAAAAATTTTAAATATGTGAAAAAAATCAGGAGATTTGTATCAATTCCTGTTTATATTATGTATCAATCTTTTTTGAAAAAGGAGTGTTGTGGATGTGGAAAAAGTATACACGCACAGTCACACACCATATGATTTATATTATTTTTGTAAATAAGCATTTATTACTTTAAAGTGTCTAATATCATGGTGAAGTACAAAGTTATAAGCACATCATTTACGTGGGAGCTTAAATAATGATAACAAGGCTCTATATTTAATTACGAGAGAATGCGAAAAGGGAAATTGGGTTCATTCCTGGCGGGGCAGCCTCATCACCGTCGTGTTCCCCACCATATTTATGTTCACCCATCATAAATTCAAATAATCCACTATTTGCCCCTTGTTTTTTTTGGCCGAACTATTTATCCGTTGTTTTTTTCGGCCGAACTATTTACCCGTTGTTAGTCCATATAAATATTACAAATACTCCGAGTAATATTTAGGTAAAATTCATTGACTCAGAGTCTCAGAGATCCTTCGCCCTCCACAAAGTGTGGTCGTTGTATTTGTTTCCACTCACGCTTATATAAAAAAAAACAGATGTCCCAACATTTTGCCGCAGCACGGACAGCCTAGATTGATTCTGTACTTATCAAGAGGCAGGTTTTTGTATTTTATATTGAAATACTTTTTTAGTTTTATTTGTCTTCAATTTAGAATAGTTAATGTGATAGGATCTTTCGGTTGCCCCCAAAAAAAAAAAAAATCAGAAGCCTTCGTCCCATTCCTACAATGCCTACTTAACCGACAATAAGATTTGAATTCAAAGTATCTTAATCTCATCAGCCGTATATCAATTTTTATCGGCAAAAATATTATATTTATACACATAAATATAAATGAATTGGATCCCTTGATAAGCAGAGACAAGAGAGAAGGAAATACCCAAATAAATAAATAAAGGTCGCCTATAAATTGCAAAGTAAGGGCCTTGCCTTGGCATCAGAGATTTCACGTTATAACACTCATAACCCATGAGGCACTTAGCCCCGGACGAATCCTAAACCTAAATTCGCCACTCGCACGATTGCTTCATCCATCAGACTTAGGGTATGTTTGTTTCAACGATTAGATTGTTTATAAGTTATTTTTTACGTAGATCGAGATACAACTCTTCTCATATACTTACCTCGTATACCGTAAATTACGATTGAAAAGCTGCTTTTAAGCATTCCAATCGTTCATCCAAACGAGCACTTATTAGCTTCATCCATTATTATTATTATTCAAACAATTTTAAAATAAATACCATTTGAATTTGAAAAACTTTAAAAAATATGTTAACACAGAGAAATGATAAATAAGTCTCAAGAGACTATTCTGATATTTTGAAATGCTGTGCTTTTATCAAAGTGCCTCCACCTTGCCCGTGTGACTCCGGAGGCTGGAGCTGTGGTGACGAGTTAAATAATGAGATTGACTATTTGAGTTCCACGACCCCTATCCGGCATCATTAACAAATTGAATAAAAACAATGACAAATTGTACTCCTGAGATTATTAATTGTTACACTAGAGTTGTCATTGTTTTTATTTAATCTGTCAACAACTTTGATAGGGCTTAAGGAGCTCAAATAGTCAATTTCATTACTTAACTAGTTACCATATCTCCAGCCGTTAGCGTTGGAGATCCAGTGGCGATGAGGGTTTTTCTTTTTAAAAAAAATTTGAGGGGTATTTTGATAAAAACACAACATTTCAAAATTTCATAATAATTTCTTAAGATTTATTTATTATTTTCATGTGTTAACAAATTTTTAAAAATTTTACAAATTCAAATGATATTTATTTAGAAGTTGTTATGGTTTATTATAACGTCCCAACAAAATACCATCAATGATATTCCTCACCATCCTCACATTTCATTTGCTCATTTGGATATATATATATATATATACCACATATATATAATCACTCACCCAATTAAAAACCACCCAACCAGCTCTTCCTTCCCCTTATTTTCCTCTGCTTTTTTGACCTTCCCCTCTGTTTTCACATCTGGTTTGTTACGAAACCATGTCAATAAATAAAAATGATTGACAAATACAGGCATACAGGTGGAGGCATAGCGATACAGAAAGATAATGACCTACCCCACAAGCAGAGTGGAAAGTATGATGAATGAATGTAGTATGGAAAAAAACCGCCATTTTGAACCAGGATTACGGCAAGGGAATGATTACTGCCAACAGTTGCAAAACATGAAAATTACATTATGAAAGGGAGTTTTAAAGACGCCTGAAAATAGAACAACAATGGATTGGCTCTGTAAGTAAAAAACAAGAGAGTAATTGATTAGGAGAGGTATGGTGTGAGAGGCGGGGAAGAAGGTGACGGTGCTGGTGGTGGTTTTGGACCCAATCCCAACCATCATTGCGAATCTTGAGACGCCCCTAGCCCACCATCATTTTACATATCCTAGCTCCATAATACCCCACCAATTCCCTCTTTCTTTCCCATTTTGCCCCTGACATGTTAGAAGAAGAAGCATCATCATTCACATGACGCCATAGCCCCATCATGACAGAAGCCAAACATGAAATCTTTTAGGCTCTTAACCGGCCGCCTTCTCTGCTTACACTTGCATGATTGTTGTGTCAGACAGAGAAGAAGCACGTCCCCCACAACCCCTTGTGTCTCTCACTCTTTCTCTCCTCCTCCTCCTCCTTCTTCCCTCTGTTATAAATTGCCTTGTTCCTTCTCATCTTTTACTCTCACTCTTTCCTCTGTTCCTTAATTCTGATTCGCTTCGTCTGCCAAGCTCCTCTCTCTCAAACTACCTTCAAAAGGTGATCTTTTTCGAAAAGTTCAATTCAATAGAGAAAGGAAGAGACCCCACCTCTCTCCCCCTCTCCCTCTCTCTTGTTCTGTTTTCCAATTTCCTGCTTAGTGCTTACTTTTACAGAGAGATATATGCATGCTGTGTTGTAGATTTTGTAAAGTTTGGTTTCTCTTTGTTTCTGATATCTGTCTCTGTTTGGCTTCTTCTACTTTCTTGCGTGGGAATCACAAAATACGTTGTTGGGTATCTAGCAGTCCTCTCTGAAAGGAATGCTTGCCTTTTTTTTTCTTTCTTCCATTCTCTTTTCTGTGTGGATTATATAACAAATAGTTTTCTTGCTTTTCTATCTGATTATAAAAAATACCATGTGAATGGTTTCTTTGTCTTTCTCTAGCTCTACAGTATCCTTCCATTCTTTATTATATATGGATTTGATATTTTCTCTCTCGATAGCCTTTTTGAAGCACATCCTTTTATATATTAAATTTTTGAACGCCTCTGGTGTGCGTGGAAGAGCAAGAACTGTGAATAGACAGACAATAGAAACACCCACAAGATCTTATAGTATGAAGCTTGTCTCTTTAATGCGTAACCTTTATCCTTTTCTTCCCTATTGGGTTAGCCGAAAGAAACCATTTTTTTTTCTCCCATCTTTCAAGTGAGTGCAGGTTTGGACAACTGATATTCCCACTCCTGCATCAGTTCCTTTTAGCATTTGAGACAAACCCATATGCTCTATTTATTTGATAGAGTGGCCCAATAGACTCAATTGTTTTGGCCTCCACCTGCTCTGCCTTTTCCTGTTGTCATTGGCTTTCTTCGGTTAAGTGTCATGATTGTATCTACCAAAGAAAATCATAAAGCAACGCATTAGCCAGAAACCCCCCTCCTTCTTTTTTCTCTCTTTAATTATTTCAAGCAGTTATTAAGGTGGTTCTGCTCCTCTTTAGTTAAATTAAATTTTATTTTGAAGTTCACAGCTTTCCTTTCTATGCACACGCGTAAGTGAATTTGAAAGTCTGGCTTATCACTTGTATGATGCATTGTGTGAGCAAATTTAATTAATTACATTATCTGAAGATTCTCTGTTTTCTGTATTTTTTCGGGTTCAGGGGCACCTAGGATAACTGTTGCGTAGTGATGGAAAGGGTGAACTCAGAACTGTACTTGCAGAACTGCTACATAATGAAAGAGAATGAGAGGCTAAGGAAGAAGGCTCAGGTTCTTAACCAAGAGAATCAAGCACTGCTTTCGGAGCTGAAACAGAAGCTCTCAAAGGGGAATACCAAAGGCAATTCACCAAACGCAATTCTAGACCTGAACCTGGGTTCTGGTTCTCACCAGAATGATTCCGGTTCTAGCCACTAATCTGATGGGGGAGAATGAAGTAACATGACCTCTCACTAGGTCTCTTTTGCTTTTTTGGGTTAAAAAACCAGAGTGGACAGTATTAGTTGTAGTCTCTGTTTCATGGGATAATCCTAGAATGCTATGTAAGGTTACTGTTACTTCGCTGTTCATGTCTCGTTACATTTTGCTTCAACCATGTCTGGTGTATCTAGGTATCTAATGGAAAGGAATATAAAGTTGTTATTATATGTTTTTAGCTCATTCTGCCTTTGCCCTGTCTGTGATAGCGACAATGAAACCTGATCTTTTATTTTCTGACGAGAATAAACATGAATTCTTTCTGTTAATGGCCAAGCTTGCGATTAAGACGATAACTAAGCACCCCTAAGGATTTAAGCTTCGACTGATCCAACCCAGTCATACACTAATACAATTCCCTGTCAACAGAGATTTAACGAGGAACAATTACTTTAAAAAAATATTACGACTTTTAAGTTTTAACGCAATAAAATCGAAATTGTTGATCTTCCCTTGGAAGTATTTATCGCAACGTAATTGGACCTGATCGTGAAGCATAGTAAAATGATACTCGTAATCAAGACCCGTGAGGAGTCTACATGACGAGGCACGAGGCCCATAATTTTTCAAGATAATATTTCAAAATATATCTGATCCTTTTCTCTCTTTTTTTCCCCTTTTTTTTGGGAAAAAAAGCTTGGATGCGGATAAATATTTAGATTGAGGTGAGGAGAGGATTATTTTTTATCTTGGGGCCAAAAGGAGTGATGGCAGGATGACAAGAATAGTTGTTAGTTGTCACAGATTCAGCTTTGAGGAGAGAATCTAATCAGAGGACGTCATAAGAAAGATTCAGGAATGGAAGTCAATGGGGATTCATAAGATTAGGTTGGAAGTGAGGGAGGGAAGGAGGAGAAGAATGAAAGAGAAGAGAAGTAAGGCAGATGGTATCGGACTGTAGGACATGACAAGGTCTCAGGAACATTACTAGGTTTTGACCTTTCCAACTCTATAAAATGACTGCACGTCACATAATATCAAGGATATATAAATCTAAGTACAGAAAATGACGTTTTTGGGATGGACGATTTCAAATGAAAATCATTCATACTCAAAGGCATATTTATTTTAGTGTTGACATCGTTAATAAACTGTTTTTTATAGAAATCGAGAAAGTACTCCTTTCATATATTTATCTTATATATTATAAATTATGATTGAAAAATTATTTTTAAATATTTTAATTACTATTTCAAACAGGCAATTAAGATGTGTTTGATTTGAGGGAAGGGGAAGAGGGTTATATTACCTTTTTAGGTTAAAGTTATTTAAATTTTGAGCGAAAATCTAAAATTTATAAAGAATAAAAGAATAAATTTTGAATAAAAATTTAAAATTTAAAAAAATGAGAAGATAAATTAAGCTTCTTTTGTCTAAAATCATAATCCCCCCACACCTCTACACATTTGCTCCCCTCAAACCAAACACATCCTTATTCTTTTTATGCCACGGAAATAAACCAACTTAATTATATTTTAAATGAGATTCAAAGTGTTATAAATAAGCAATAGTTTATATTTATAGTTATGACCATCGAATTGTTTGAAAATATTTGAAATGTCATGTACTTGAATATAAGGAGTGCCTATGACAACAAATTTTGTACCAAAGAAATCTAATTTTCTTAAAATAATTCTTATTCTAATTTTTCTCCGCAAAAAATTACTATTTCTAACACCATTCCTACTAATTAGAAATATCTATTTTTTTTTAAAAAAAAAAACGCACGAGTGAACATTCGAAAATTCGAAAGAGACATTTCTTCTGTTTAAAAATGCAGCTTTCGGTTGGTTAAGGGCTTAAGCCCACAAGGAAGAAGCTATCAGCCACTGAACAAAAGATAAACCTGAGCAAAACCGAATCAATGTTGTCAGAATCTTTCTGAGAAAATATCATTTCAAATAATTTTTGTATCAATTCCCCTCCCCAAGTTCTTTCTTACAGCTCGGACTTTGCTATTTCTTGCCCCCAAGAGCAATATCCATGCCAGCAACTGCAATTATCGATTATATCATTATACAAATCAGGGCTGGTGGCCGGGAAAAGAAGATAAAAGAAGGCCAATAATCCCATTACCGCTGCTACACTAACCCACCCTGCAACACGAACACAAATGGGTAAGCTTGGATCAGGAAAAAAAAAACGGTCCAAAAACTCCAAAGCTGAAAAATTAGGAAAGTAGATTGCGGCACCATGAATCTCATTTCACAGTACCGAGAATCTGATAAGCAGACCATGAGTAAAATTTAAATTTTATTAGGGAAGCAAAAAGAAAAAAAGACCCATAGGACTTTGAAACTCAGACGGCCCCATGAGACAACAGGTGCCTAATTTTATGAAGCGGGGATTTGAGACTTAACAATAGCTTTGGTAACACTATGTTCAAACTTCCCAAAAGCCACAAGTAAAATCCACAGGAATTGAAATACAATTTCCACTCACAGAACAAAGTGAAAATTAAAATACAGGGATAAAATTTAGGGTTAAAATATAACAGGAACAAAAAGGACAACATTGATTTTTACCAAGAAAATACGGTGAAACCACTCAGCACTACGTCCCCGAGTTCTAGAATGATAGAAACGAAACAAAAAAATGAAACTCTAATTAGATAAAAAAAGCATTGAATGGATCCTGCTAAGGAACAACTCTCTCTCTCTCTCTCTTAAAAAAAAAGCAAAGAAGAGGGGAAAAGTCAATTGCAAAGAACTGAAGTGTCCTCAAACAATATTATGAATAATAAAGTTGTCTTTTGAGCTTACGCCAGAGGTAATTTAATACACATACCACTTCTTGGTGAAAATAATGCAGGCAATCCCATGAAATTACAATACATGTGAGCAGCTACTGGAGGAATAATATGTCCTGCAAAACACCATAGAAAACAACTCAAAAAGACAGACCACAACAGCCGAACACATTTAACTAAGTTGATCTTTTCATAAGAGATAAGCCAATCATAGATATAAGCAGTAAGAACCCGATCAATGATGCCCATGTCGACCAAAGAAACAGAATTCAATGATCAGTTAAACAAACAAAACCATAAATAACGCTGTATGCTAGTATTATTTAAACAAAAGACCAATTTACAACAACTTGGTTTGTAATTGCTTCACTTTATTTATAAAGATACACTAATTAGCATATTAAAAATTGACAACTTCTTCTTCTTCTTCTATTTGACATGTTTATAATAGTAGAGAACATATAATTTAGTTTAAAACGATATTCTTAAGCAAAGTCGTCTACGGCAAAAGATGCCTCTAAGAAACTATACCTCAAAGAAGCTTTATACAAAAGGCACTACAAAAGCACATGTTCAAGTGAAACAAGGCATTAGAGCAAGAAGAAAATATGCTATTTATATATAAATATAAAGATATATGCAAATTTTGAATAACATTTGACATATGATTAATCATCCAAACATAATTAAATTTATGATTGCTAATCTCAACAACTTGACCACCATGTTCTGAAGCAAAAAGTTATGATTGATAATCTCAAACACAAATTTTATTTGAAGATTATACATGCATTATACCGTCAATGTGCAAGGGCAAGGTACGCTACACAGTTTTGCAGCGGCTAGATGCAGTATGACACAGGACATAGCCATGTATATATGACAGAATAATTGACCAAACATCACCTACCAGTTCGAATGAACAGAAATGAAGCATATGACCCGAAGATAACAGTGTAGCCAAGCTGGAGACCTGCAGATATAACCGTGGGATGTAAAACTGTTATCAGACAAAACTAAGTGCAAAGCCATGACACATGTTAAGCTTTAGAATAAAACACACAACAAACTTGTGAATGGACAATTTTAGAAACAAAATATAGACAAGAGATATAAAGTAAAAGATGAGCATACCTATAATCTGGGAAGCCTTGATTATGTTGTAGTTTTGCTTACTGTAAATCTCCATGAAATGATTTAAATGTGCTGTAGACCAATTACACAATAGAACATCTTAATAACCCTCGTACCTCCAAGAATTTGAAAGAAATCAAATATTCGCCCCTTTTTGTTACCTTACATCCAATGCAGAAATTTAAGTGAATATTTTTCCAGGGATGTAAATTACCAAAACGTTTGCCTGGCCTATGTGCAAGTGCACGCCAAGATATGTTTAGTTTTCATCGACCTCTAAATTATTTTCATGCTTAACAACTTTAGACAATGCTAATGAAGTTGTATAAATGTGTTTGACAGTGAATGCAAACCTATCGTGATTAGTCCTACAATACATTACCATCATCAACATTCTAATAACAAAGACAGTACTTATAACTTCATCAAATGAATGATGAACCTTCAATCTTGTCCTTGTGATCTGATTAAAGTTAGAAGGAAGCCATAGTCTAAATGCCAAAAGACTACTTTGCATCACACAGAAAATTTTACTTCATAAAGTGTCCCAAAAAAAGATACATCTTTTCATGGAGACATATATTGACTTACCCAAGCTGAAGAATACAGGGCAAAGAAGTATAACACTGTATATTTTGAGTCCTCCGCAGAGAAGTAAAGGTATCATACATGCTCTAAATACCAACTCCTCAGTAATGGGCGCCTGTTCAACAAATTATAACTAATAATTCTCATATTGCATGAATATGGTGAAAAGGCTCTACATCAACTATTTAGCAGCAAATGAACTAATTTATGTATTCTTCTGATGTTCTTTTACCTTGATTATTTGTTTCTAGGCACTATGCTTTCGTTTTCATAGACACAATTTATAAACTTTGAATACAAGTTTACATATATTTGATGTACGGTAATGGAGGATAGACAACGCCAAAATCCCCTAGCTGAAACTTAATAAGATTTTTTTCATCATCTTTCTTGTAATGGGCTTATCAATCCAGCCAGTAGTTTCACATATACATAGTTTATACTATATTAAAACTTGTTACATGTTGACAGCTATAAGGTTGGTACAACAAATAGATTAGCAAGTAGTAATTACACTTGGACAAATGAAGGCAAGTGAGATGAGAAAGTTACACTCTTCTGGTTAAAACAATTAAGTTAAATGGGGTGTAAATGAAAAAATAGACCGATATGCATTAAAAATACTAACCACAATACAAGTTCGCCAAGCTAAAACATTGGATAAAGTGGTCAAAAAACTGTCAAGAAACCTCAGTAGGGCATTTTTGCACAAATCGAATGTAAGACTTCCACCAGAACTTCTGTATTGCCTCCATGAATCAAGCAATAAAAGATACTTGAGGAATATTGATCCAGCATACATTAGAGAGGTCAGAAAAAGAGGAATGGTCGCTGCCTGCCACTGTTTCATACAGAAAATTGCATTTCAGCAAGCAAATTTAGGAAAAGGTGAGTGACCCTGTTTTCCAATCTGCATAGCATACAAGAGTATAACTTGGAATCACCATACTAGAAAGTTCACATTGTTTCCATTCTGTATCTCCAAAAGATAAAAATTGACGTTACATGTTTGAAATTAAATAAATCAGGAACATTTTTAGTTTGAATATAAGAAAACGGAACTCACAATATGATCCGCTCTTATACCATAAACAGTAAATACATATGCTGCTGCCCTGGTTCGTACCTGCCGCATGGTAAAACAAACGCCGAAAAAGGATTATTATAATTGCACGAGCGGCACAAAACTAAATTAAAAGTTTAGAGTAGCTTCAGAAGTCATAATTACACAGTGCGACACAAATCTCAATCAGCTAATTTTTACGTGAGCAATCGATTTTCTTAAATTTCCCCATGATTTATCATTTAATTCTTGTTACACATGTAATATACTAAAATGTGTTAACAATCCTATCCTCCGCGTTTAAACAAATAATCAAATCCTTTAGTTTGATTATAATAAGTCGAAGTAATCCGATATAAACTTTGGTGTTAAGTAAGAATAGCTCAGCTCATTGAAAGCGGGAAAATCTCTAGTCTGGGGATAACTCCAACATCAACGAACGAAACTACTAATTAGCAAGCCGCTCTATATAATCACAGTGTAGGTCCCTTGTTTTTTTTTGGAACTATTAGTGGAAAAAAGAGATCAAGATTGAGAATGCTACCCAGTAGGATGAAACGAATAACAACGGCGGCAGGAGGGGAATATAATAAGAACAAGAAAGAGTAAACATACAGGAAGGATTAGTACAGAGACGAAAAGCGACAGGATCGAAGAAATGATGGCGCAAATGAAGCGTCGGACCATGTAATTGTTGAGAGAAGAAGGGGGAGGTAGACGAAGGACCAGAGTGGGAGCGTAGAGAATGGCAACGTATAGAAGGGCCATAGCCATGCAAGCTGTCATTGCAAGTGGTTTCGAAAGGCCGACTTCTTCCTCCATCGCTAGTGAATGACTCATGAACCCTAGAGACGGAGAGCGAGAAAGAGACGAGGATCGCGTCTTTTGAATCTTGTGTATTGACCCTGGCCGGGGTACTTCACTGTTTCTTCTAACGGGGAGCGCCCCTTTGCAACTTCGCTGTCCTCATATCTTGCAGCAATGCATAGACAGCTCACAGCTCCGCCGAGTTTCGGCCTCGAAGGCTTGCTGTTTTCAGCTGTTCAAGTTTGGCCGAGAAAACATTTGGGAGAAAGGCAAGCAAGGATGGTGTAATAAAGTTAATTTATTTAATAATGGTTATTATTTGAAGAATTAAAGTTGTTATTCTTTAATTTATTCTAGTCATTTTATTTTTTAAATTAAGATCGTTCAGATGATTTCATAAAATAAAAAAAAAAAGTCAATTCAAGCCTTGAGAGACTCACTTCAGGAGTTTTAGAAGGATTTTCCTGTTATTCTCCCTAAATTTGCCAAGGAATTAAGAGGGTAATTTGATGTCAAAATAAATAAGTAAAAGTGGCATTTAGTCATTTAATAATTTGATACAAAATTTGATTTCGGCCTATTAATTTTGTAAAATGTATTTTCAATCCTTTAATTCTAGGGTTTGTTAATAAAAATGCTGATAATAAAATTATAAATGTAGACATGTTAAATTTACTTTTTTAAATAATAAAAATTGTTATAAAAATTATTACTTGAGACTAATTGTATTAGGGTTAGAAAACTAAAAAGAGCTGTATTAGCTCATTTTTTTGGCTAAACTGCATTATCTGATTTTTTACCTCCGAAACTGTATTAACTAATTCTTTTCTTTGCCTGAATATTAAGTATTAACTAATTCAGCACCATATTTTTTAAATAAATCTAATTATGGATGATCTGTGTATAATTTAATTATATATATTCAATATTTTTGTAATTCAGACAACGGCTTAATCTCAGGCCTGGGCAATCGAGTACCAACTCCCCAGCATCGAAAACTCACCCTCGCACTGGCAAGTTTTCCCCCCCTTTTGCCGTCGATCTCGCTTCCTTCTTTATAATCCAAGAAACCGAAATATCAGCCTTGAGGTTGTCAAAACCCTAATATTACTTGCGAGATATTTTGTCTCCCATTCATCAGATCTCATGGCGAAAGATTTCACGGTGCCGCCAGTGGTTTTTCCATCCGGTGGTAACCCCACCACCGGTGGCGCAAACATCGCGCAGAGACGGGTTCCTACAGCGCCGTTTCAACCGCCTCGACCATCCAATTCCAGCATTCCCTTCATGTCCTTTGACATGGGGTCTGCAGCCGCAACTGCCCCCTCCGGCGCAATTTACGGAGTCCCCGTCGGAGGCGGTAGCTCTGCCAACTTTGATGACGAGGAACCTCTGCTTGATGAGCTTGGGATCCACCCGGATCAAATCTGGAAGAAAATCAGATCGATACTCAATCCATTCCGGGTAAATTACGTCGTGCACAAGGACTCCGATCTATCGGGGCCGATTCTTCTCTACATGTCCTTCTGCCTTTTCCAGCTACTTGCCGGAAAGATTCAATTCGGTGTAATCCTGGGGTGGATCGTGGTATCGTCTATCTTCTTATATGTTGTATTCAACATGTTGGCTGGTCGAAGTGGCAATTTAGATCTGCATACTTGCACGAGTGTGGTGGGATACTGTATGTTGCCCATAGTGATTTTATCGGCTCTGTCCCTTTTCTTGCCGCTCAGTGGGATCGTGAGGTTTTCGATTGCTGCGGTATTTGTGCTGTGGGCAACACGGTCTTCCACGGGTCTTATAGTTTCCCTTGCGGATGGTGGGGATGAACATCGCGGGTTGATAACCTATGCTTGTTTCTTGATTTACACCCTATTTTCATTGCTTGTCATATTCTAGTCGTGACTCGCACTGAAATTTTGAATGACAGTGCATACTTTAGTGGGTAGCTTTCTAGCTTTTTGGTCATTTTGATTAAGTCATCCTATAATATGATGGGAATCTGAGATGTAGAAAATGGAAATATTTCTGTAACTGAATTTTTTTTATCGTGCATCGCTTTTGTTGCAGTATTGTTTTACAAAATTGTGCAAATTCTTTGGAATTCTGTTTTTGTTGAAATCACATTTCTGGAGCTTTGCAGCACATATACCTGCTGAGCCAGTTCAAATTTGTGGTTCTATGTAGGTGCAATGGCTCATTAGAATAACAGGCGTTCCCATAACATGAATATCACATTAAATCTTTAAAAGTATGCTTAGTTGATCATTACAGGCTGCTGAATCCCTCATCATCAGAGTGAAATAACACTATATATGGTTGTTGGCTATTGATCCCCGAACGTTTCATATACTTTGGCTTTGATAAGTGGACTTAAACTGGGGACAGCACGACAAACTTGATTTCGTGTGTGATATTTGAGAGCTATAACTTCATTTGTTGAAACTACGGAAAAGAAGTTAAGAAGGGGGCAAAAGTATATGTGGCAAACTCATTTTGGTCAGTTTATTTTACAGAATGCTTATGCCTGGGTCAAAGAGCAAACCATCAAATTCGTTGCTGTTTTTTGTGATTGTCATTACTATCTCTACTTAGAAGGGGAAGATAATGTTTTGTTTCAACCACATGATTTTTCATTCAGGCCATTGTTCCTGTCGCCTGATTTTGTCGTTTTGGTGAATAAAATGCCATTACTCTTATGGTGCAGAACTCCCCATCTTTGAACAAGATGTGGAACTGTAAATTGAAAATTTGTAGTCAAGTGAAGACTACCAGAGTTTTTGTCCGTTGAATGGAATTTCTTTCTCTTACACATGCTTGCTCCGCCCACTGTAGCTACTCTTAAATCTACAATCTTATTGTTGATTACTGGTTTATGCAAAGCATAATGAAGCTTGCTGTATTTAGTATTTACACCTTTTATTCACCATGGCGGCACTTGCCCATACTCCATTGTGGAATCCATCTGCTCTCCACAGCTTAGGATTTTATGCCTCTGCTACATGAACAGTTTTGCGTGTCGATAATGGATGTAAAGTATTTACTTGGTATAGTTATTTATAACTTAATACCGACCGGGTATAATCATTTTTCTCCTGAAACACATGATTTCATGCTGAGGGCTTTTAACATGTTTTATTATATACTTATAATAAGTGAGAAAGAATTTGTGCTCCATATACTCCACTTTTATTTGATTATGTGGTGAGGTGTGTGAAGCGCTCATGCTCAACGCTAAAAAGAAAATCTTATCAGAGAAGGAACTCGGTTGTTTGGGAGGCACTGAGTTTGTATTTTTGAAACATTTGCTTTCACGATCGGGCTAAGACAATAACAGGTTATTGACTCTGAAGGCTTTTTTATCTTTGGTTGCTATTTCTAGTTGGACCTCTTCAAGAAAGGACACTGTTTAAAGGTTTCCCTCTAGGTTTAACTTATGCCCTTTCAGTGGAATTACAAGTCTTGTAATTACTAGCTCACGTATCTTTTCTGAGTTATGGCAACCTGCCGGCACAGTTCATTGTTTGCAAGTTTGTTAGTTGATGATGCGGCCCAACACCTAAGCATACTGTGTATATTATTTATTATTCAAAGATACCAGACTTGTTTTTTATGCGAAAGAAAAGTCATGACTCATGCGATTGACTTTATGGTTTTGGACTTTTTGTATATTCGCAGCTTCTATCTGTTGAGGTAGGTTGCTTTCCGACTGACTTCATGTTATGATTTTGGTAAATGTGAATCAACTGCTTCCTATGACCATTCCTACTTCTCAATTTAGAAATATGTTTATTTTCCCTTGGTTATTGACTGCCATAATCTCATTGATCACGGGCTTCCCTTCAAGAGTACGATCTGGTGATCATAGAAGTTGGGCTGCATTTTCAGGCATATATAATTTTTCATAAACAGAGCTTGATCTCAGGTTGCGAGCAGAAATTGTAAAACAGTCTCTGCTTGCTTCAGAATGATTTTTTTTTAGACCCAGAATAAAGGTAAAAAGGAACGATTTTTAACGAAAACAAGCTGACATGACTGATTCAAACGAGCCGTGCCCAAACTAGGTAGTAATTAGGTGGGTGTGCCCTGAAAATAGCTGCTTAAGTGTTGCTTACACATTTAAAAATTGTGTCATTACAGATAAAAAGGCAAATGGGAGCTATACGATGAATTTGGTAGAGCAGCTAATGGGGGTTGCTCGTTGAAAACCATCCCCACTTACTGTAGATTTGTTGGAGAGCGTTCTACTTACCACCATCACCATAAACACACATATACACACACACACACACGGGGTTCTCCCTGCTCATTGTATTAGGACAAACCATGGCAGCATCAGTTGAAGATTCTGCTGTGCACACCAAAGCCATCCAGGAGATAGTCATGGAAGAGGACGAGGATCTATTTGAGATTGATCTGGAGGCAGTAAACGCCATCCCACCACCTCACTATTGGGAAAGTTACTACACTTCCACTGGCAATGCACTTCTTGCCAATTGTTTGCTTCCCATTTCTGATATCTCTGTTGCTGTTCCAGCTGGTAGTTCAGTGTGTGTGGCAGCGACAACTGAAGTTCTTGGAGATGTTACAGAGCCTGTATCACTGGGGGAATATCTTAGGCTGCCATTCTTAGGAGCTCTTGAACTTCTTGATCAAAAAATGCAATCACAACCACCCTTCGTGATTCAGCATCATTGATCTTGATATGTCACCGTACTTTGTTATGTTATGCCACTTAGCAATCAGTTACAAAATCTCCATCTCTTTCTTTCTTTCTTTGATTTTGTTGCGTCATTATAGTCACAATTTCTGCGTGTTCTGTTGGGCATGGAAATTGAGTCACCAAACCCTGTATGAGTTTAGGTAAATTCCTCAATGAAATACATATAGATACACATTACCATGATACTGGATTTAATTTTATCGTTCATTCCTCGGTTTGGAAATTCGAGTTTTAATTGAACTTATATCACACCTTGTTACCAACTTGAAGACCTATCTTTGCTCAATGAACGGTTTAGATTCTTCTGGAACTTCTAACTTTTACAATGATATACATAAACTCCCTTGAAATCGCGTTCGCTCCCGATTAAGCTCTGCTAAAACTTAACAAAGGTTTGTACTAGAAGCTGCGAGCTGGTTCCACTCAACAAATGTTTCATATGGGGGGAAGGATATTCATTGTGCGGAAGATCATGATTCGCACTCAAGACAAATGAACCAAGGCTGGTTCGGCTGTTTCAGTTACCCTTGATCTCGAGCCCAAGGTCCAGGGCCGAATTTCTGCCCTCCGAGGAATACAATAATGCTGCTCCGCTGTTTGATATAAAATATATTTATCTAATTTAATAAGATTAAGTAAGTTGACTAAATATTGAAAAAAAAAAAGTAAGTTGATTAAGTTAGTTAATATGATATATATTTTTTAAAATATCATAGTCATCTTTCTTAGTTCCCTCCTTCCATCTTCCTTGATTATGATCAGGGGAGCATTAATAGAAGTAAATTAGAAAAATATTGACAAATATGAAAACTATGGAGTATATCTTATATTTAGAGCTTATATCAACTCCCTAAATATATCTTATATTAAGAACTAGAGGAGGAGGAGTGGTATAATACAATTAGATTTTTTCACAAAAAAAATAAAATAAAATAATACTACAATTAGATTTTTTTTTTAATTTGATCTAGGGTTTTCTCCTTTTAAGCTCTAGAGTGTAAAGAGTTTTCACCTCTTTTAATAAATGCGCTTCCCGGGTTCGAAAAATAAATTTATCATCTAGTGACTGATGAGTATTGTAAATTTTTTAAATTCCTAAAAATTTGGCAAAATTTATTAGATATTAGAAAATTTATAAGATATTTAGTTGCTCAGACGGTTTAAATTTTATTCTATTTTGTAAATTCAATCACGTTTTTTGTTATCTTTATTGTTATAAAAAAATAAAAATAAAATATGAAATTTACAATTTGAAATATGGTTAGTGAATTAATGCCGGTGTTTTAGGACATTTTCTTTAATATCATCATCCAATATCCGGGTGGGAGTTTGTAGCTACCTCTCCCAACATTAGTGTCTCTTCTGAAACTCGAACTCAAGACCTAGAAAGAGTTAGTGGGGTCTTACACTACTAGTCAAATTCTATGTTATTATGTGTTTTAGGACATTTTCTGTTAAGATGGAAAAAAAAACTCATGGGTTTAGCATCACCAACCATGTTTATTACTTCCTCAATTTCAAAACTATTTTTGTTTTAATTTCTTTTTTTCTTGTTTCAAAACTAGCTTGTATGGTTAGCTTCTCCTTTGTATTTGCTTTTGTTTTGTTTTTCTTCCTTAAATACGAATGAAGTTTTCAGTTTTACTTAAAAAAAGCGTGTATAGTTGTTTTGGTTTTGTTCCGCCTGCAGAGCCCAGAAGCAGAGTGTTGTTTGATGATTCTCATGATTCTACTACACTCTTACTCAATACCCGCGATATAATTATATGCTTCCATGCCTATAAGCTCCTCTTAAACCATATAGGTCAAAAGAGAGCACATCGGTCCATGTGGAGTTTGACATTTTATGCAACGGATTTCTTAATTTATGTCCAAAACTAAAACGCAAAAGAATTGAAAGGGGGCGCATTTACGTTTGTTCCATATGCGTTAATTTATGCAGCCTTCGTAATTTAAACCGCACACTTTTCTCCCCCGTTGTGCATGTTAGGGCCTGGTTGTTACGCGGAATATAGAGGAGGAAAAGGAAAGATTGTAATGTTCTTCAGTTTAAAGCGAGTTTGGCTGTCTAAAGTGTGTATTCCTTTAAAATATTCCTTTAAAGCAACACATATTCCCGCCAAGGTGAATATTCCTTTAAATATGGGAAATTAAGTTCCCATAAAAAATGGGATGAACTTCAAAATATTCCCGACAGTGATAAAATGTGGACAAAAATGCCCCTGAAAACATATATTAAAAATTAAAGACAGAGGCAGAATGAGCGCAAGGATTTGGTGAACCAGCTTGGTATAGTGTCGAAAGCTTGTATGGAAAAGGGAAGAGGCGAACTGCGTGCGAAATAGAACTCCGAATCAAGATAATGTTGGTTTGATTATGTTGTGGTTTATGGCGTGAAGTGGGCAATATTTTTCATGTTTGCGCTGTGTGTTGAACAACTGGAGGGAAGCTAAAAATGTGTGGGTTAATTTAGTATAAGCTTATAAATTGGTATGTTTGTGATGTGGGTTGTATTGGATGAACAGATGTGAAAGAAAAGCAGAGTCGAAAGTTGAAACGATGACCAGTACCACGAGGAAGACGATCAACAGTGAAGACGAGGTCAAGTTCGAACTGGGATTATGTTGTGGTTTATGGCGTGAAATGGGCAATATTTTTCATGTTTGCGCTGTGTGTTGAACAACCGAAGGGAAGCTGAAAATGTGTGGGTTAATTTAGTATGAGCTTATAAATTGGTATGTTTGTGATGTGGGTTGTATTGGATGAACAGATGTGAAAGAAAAGCAGAGTCGAAAGTTGAAACGATGACCAGTACCATGAGGAAGACAATGAACAGTGAAGACGAGGTCAAGTTCGAACTGGGGTTATTAAGTTTGATCTGGGTTGTTAAGTTCGAACTGGAATGTTAAGTTCGAACTTGAACTTCTGGTGAGGAAGACGATGAACAGTGAAGACGAGGTCGAGTTCGAACTGGGGTTATTAAGTTTGATATGAGTTGTTAAATTTGAACTGGAATGTTAAGTTCGAACTTGAATTTCTGGTGAGGAAGAAGATGAACAGTGAAGACGAGGTCGAGTTCAAATTGGGGCTATTAAGTTTGATCTGGATTGTTAAGTTCGAACTAGAATGTTAAGTTCAAACTTGAACTTCTGGTGAAGTTTTAGGGGTATTTTAGGTTTTTCACACAATCTTCCCACTTAAACCACTTTCTTTTCTTCCAACTAAACATCTCATCTTCCCTTAACCTATGTTCCGTTCTTATGTCTACCAAACAACTCACTCTTTTAAGTTCTCTCTTAATCTTCCCTTCCTTTCCATTCACTTCCCTTCTTTTCCGTTCCCTCCTAAAATATTCATTGTACCAAACAGGCCCTTGCATTGTTACCCCAAAGGTCAGCACCTCATATTTTGGCACCGGAAGAAATTTGATGGAAGCAGGAAAATCAAAATTACTTGTCAGCTTTTGAACAAGCTAAGTTTGATTGTTTGAAATGATCATAAAACATTAAGAGTCAAAATAGCACAATTCCCAATCGTTATTGAAGCTGTGTGGACAGTATATATGGTTTCATACAAATAATCAATTAATATACCAATGCGCATGCCATCTTTTTTTTATATATATATATATATATCATTTATAGAAAATCACACCATTTATGAGTTTTGAAATTATTTTTCAGGCTCCATATAATACACAAGACCTACAGCTAATTTTACATTATATATTGTTTTTTTTATTGCAATTTCATTAAAAAAATTTACAGTTTTCTGCATAGACAAAAAAATTATATTCTCTCTTGCAGTAAATACAAAAGTTAGGTCATTAATTTACAAAAATTAATAAAATTAGTTAAGTTGGTTGTTTATAAAAAATAGTGTTAATTTTTTTTTTAAAATGTCCCTCTTTATCATTTACTGCCATTTTAGTTTTTTTTTAATAGGTTGAACCTCAAACACAATAAGATTGTTATTATGTAATATTGAGATCACGGATTCTAATTTTGAAAACAACCCCACTTATAATGGTAAGGCTTTGTATATTTATTCCTTCTTAAACCTCACCTAATGAATTTGATAGGAGTCTTTGTACTGGACTGCCCAACCTCTTAATCATTTGCATTGAAATACTCTCTATATGGCATGATAGAAATCCTCCTCTAGTCTACCTATTATTGTGGTAAAAAAAATAAATATTTTTTCCTTTATATCATATTAAAATTCTTTGCATATTTAACCTTCACATGAATTAATAGCGAACCCCACCACTAAACAAATTATTCGAGCAACGTACACCAATATCATTTAGGTTCTCCCAAGAAAAACAAAAACAAAGAAAAAGTGGCCATGGTGGTCCATGACAAAATGCAAAGACAAAAACGCATTTGGTGTGCGAGTACCAATCACTTCGCTTTTGGCAGAAGAACAAGCAAATTTTTCGCCAAGAGAATAAGACAGAATCGAACCTCGCAAAAAAAAGTAATGTATTTTATAGAGAATTACTCACACCAATAGTTCATGGCAAATGAAAAACAATGATATTTGGAATCATTCTGTATATCTCTACTTAGGGCCTCAGTAGCTCATAGGATACATCCGTGTAAGACACATCTTAGCTGTAACAAGTTAAAGAGAGACATCCTCTGATATGTGTACGCTGAAATTGGCTGTCAAGATGGCTTGACCTCTGCGCCAACTACATACGTGTCGATCTCACACAGAACATAGTGTCAATCTTGAAAACACACTGGCTCATGGGTTATTCAGACACACCCAGGTGGTAATATGGTCCGGCCCGGTGGGTTCGGATCAATCCGTTACAGGTTAGGATCATATGGGTTCGGTTTTAAAAGAACCGCATCAATATGGGTTGACATTTAGCCAACCCAACCCATAACCGCTGGATTGATGGGTTGGGCGGGTCAACCCATATTTTTTTTTTCAATTTTTTTTTAACAATATACTAGGATTGTTTTTTTTATACAATAAGATTGTTTTCTCTACACACTTAAACATAACAAAATTAAAATACATTACAAATTAAACATTCATCACAGGTCCATACATAACAAAATAAATATAAGTCCACAAGTCATCAATATAACTTAACAATAATCAATAATTAGTTAATATTAAAGGTGTTTCAGTTTGAAGCAAGATGTGAAGCCATATCTTGAGCTTGATCACTTTGCTTTTGCCCAGGTAAATCCGTTACTACCACAGATAATAAAACAAAGTGAAAGATAATATTATGCTAATTTTAAATGAACGAATAAATGACAATGAGATAAATGAGTAAATATAATTATATTACCATCATCAATAACATCTTCCGTTGGGAAACCAAGCATACAATTACGCGTACATATAAGGGCTTGAACATTATCAGGAAGAAGAGAACTTCTGTACTTTGTGAGAACTCGTGAACCAATACTGAAAGCTGATTCACTGGCCACTGTAGTTATTGGAATGCTTAAAATATCAGATGTCATCTTTGAAAGACAAGGAAAACGAGCAGAGTTAGTCTTCCAATAATCCAAAACTTCCATGTCTACATATAAGTTAGGATCAAGTATTGCTTCTTCCAGATAGTAGTCTAGTTCAGACTTTTCCACTAATGCAATGTCTTTGCTCTTGCATTTAAGATAAGTCTACAATATAATAATAAAGTATTAGTAAGCTATCAATCAAAATAACATTAATAATTTAACTAATCAAGAGTTGCACACTTACCCCAAAAGCTATATTGGATAAATGGCCTTTTATTCCACTGCTTGCAATCGAATGAAGAGGAGGTCATCCAGATATTGTTGCTGGAACATTTTCATTGATAGTAGAAGTAGAACTTGAACCAGCTGATGTAGCAATATCAAGGGCTGAAGATGATGATGATCCTACTCCTATCACACACAAACTTTTGTATTCATTGAAAACACAATACAACTTCCTCTTAACATGTTCAATCTTCTCATTGTAATCTATGGGATCAAGTTGAGAATAAGTAAACTTTATTATATCAAACTTCATCCGTGGATCAAGAATGATTGCAATTGCAAGGATAACACTACAATCACTCTAATATTTGTCAAACTTTACAATCATATTCAGAGCCATTTGTTGAATCACTGGGTCATCATTTTGCACATGTTGCTTTAGCAATAACTCAATGGTTGATATTCACACAAAATACATGTTAACAGTTGGATATGATGACCCAGAAATCAACTCAGTTATCACTGCAAATGGAGCCAAGAAGTTGCACATCTCCACTGCTCTAGACCACTCTTCATCTGTTAGAGAATGATTATAACCGGTGTCATGGAAAGCTAAAGTAGCAAAAGCATCTCGATATGTAATTGCACTTTCCAACATTGTATGTGTTGAATTCCATTTAGTTGCAACATCCAACCTCAAACCCATAGAAGTTGTAATGCCAACTTGTTCCACACATTTCTTGAAATTGATAGCCCTTGCCTCTGATGCCCTTACATATCTAATGCTATCCCAAATCTTTTGCACAGCTTCACTTGTTACCTTCAACCCCTCCTGAACTATGAGATTCCAAATATGGACACAACATCTCACATGAAAAAACTCACCATTTCATACCAAACCTTTACTCAAATTCGACCTATCTTTCAATATCTTTTGCATACTATCATTTGCTGAAGCATTATCCAAAGTAATAGAAAATACTTTCTTTTCAATCCCCCAATCAACCATTAGATCATACACCTTTTTAGCGAATTCAACTCCAAAGTGTAGAGGTTCCATGTGTGTGAATGCAAGTATTTTGCTATTAAGGTTCCATTTGTCATCAACAAAATGAGCAGTCAAACAAATATATCCTTCAGCAGTTATTGCAGTCCATAAATCAGTAGTTAAGAAAACTCTACTAGGACATTTTGCAATTATTTGTTTTAGCTTTTCCTTTTCTCTAAGATATAGATTCCAAACATCTACCACAGAAGTTTTCCTAGTAATAAACCTATACTCATGATTCAAAAATTGATTATTTCCCTAACAACATCATATTCAGCATAAGAATAGGGAAAATCATGTACAACAATTGCTTTAGCAACAAATACCCAGAATTTTTTATAATCAAGATGTCTACTTCTCACCTTGGCAGTTTGGTCTAACATCATGTTACCAATGTCACAATATTTTGGAATTTCATAACATGAATCCACATGACGCCAAATGGTTGAAGTGCCATTCTTACTACCCACAACAAACTCTTTTCCACACCCTTTACATTTAGCCTTTTTTCCCCATCTTGTATGCCAATTTTAGTATAATACCTCCAAACATCATATGTGCATTTTTTGGCCCTCTTTGCAATAGTGTCATGCGCAGAAGAGTCAAGTTCAGAGCCTATTCCATCTCCTCCTTCTGTAACATTAGTCTCACTCTCATTTGCAACATTCTTATCCATCTCGATCTCAAACATCTTATTTCTACAAATAAATAAGCAGAACAGGGCATCAACCACAATAGCTATCAAATCACATTTTCGTAAATCACATTAGGCTACAGCTCTGACTAAGCAAAATCAAATCACATTGTTTTAAACTTCAAGAAATAATTTGTCATTTCATATACAAAAGACTTGATAGTTGATACTTCGCAAAAATTAGCACAAAAGCACTTGAGATAATTGTAATTGTCATTGGTAAAGGCAACATATTTCACATTACACAAACTCTTAACTTTTCACTCTAATCCATTATTGCTTTGTTTAAAACTAGATAACAAATAACATTGAAAAGTAAAGACAGGGCATAGAGTTCACTCAACAAAAAACAAAACAAAAAGAAAGATAGGGCACCAAAATGTTTCAATTTGTCTAATTTGTATACTATGTAGTTTCAAAAAGAAACAAGATCCACAGAGTTCCTAATTTTTCCCAGAGTTCAAATTAAGAAAAAGCACCTGAGAGTGAAGAACGAATAGAATAGACTGAGTGAAGAACGTCGACTTCACAGGCAGAACTTGATGAGTAAAGAATGTCATCAAGTTGCCAGACTGAGCACTGAGATTCGAGTGTGAGTCGAGAGAGTAAGAGGTTGAGGCATTGAGCACCGAGATCTGAGATTCACCGTCGGTTGAGTGTGAGTCAAGAGAGTGAGAGTGAGAACGTCGACTACCGAGGTAGAGCTCAGCGCTTGGGGACTCGAGACTTGGCTAGTCGGAGACTCGGGGTCGGGGGTGCTGGAAAATGGGAACTGTTGAACTGGGTGGGAAGTGAGAACTAGGGCTGCATTTTGATTTCGCCGTGAGAGAGATGGAGTGACCGAGTGAGAGACTGAGAGTGTTTCAATTCAACTTTGAAGCACAAAAAAAAACAGAGCTGACCAGGGCACCAGGTTGAGCCACTGAGGAGAGTAAGGATTGAGGAGAAATGGGCTAGACTGCTGGACTTTGGAGTTACGGTTTTAGAGACTTGGACCTGTTGGCTTATGGCTATTCCTTTTCCCTCTTAGTTAAAAAAAATATGGGCCAACCCACCAACCCGGTGGTTCAACCTATGACGGGTTGAGACTATATGGGTTTGAGCCAAAAAGGACCGCATTAATATGATCCCGATTTTGTAGAACCCAAACCGCCCATTTTGTCGGGTTGGGCGGGCTCGACCCACGATCCCAACCCATATTACCACCTCTACCTTCTGGTACTCAGAAAGGTAAATCGGATGACACAACAACAACCTATTCGAGTGTGTGTGTGTGTGTGTGTGTGTGTCTGACCAAAGACCAAATCTCATATTTGAAAGAGAGCACATAATTAATACTCCAATTTTTTATAAGCAACTTTTTTTTGTTGGTCATTTTTATAAACAACTTTTTCTTTGTGTATTAAAATTTAAACTATTTTTTTCTTTTATATCCTTATTAAATACACATCTTTATATTAATTACCCATACTCATTATTAATTCTCTTTCATTTACTCATTTATTACACACTCTCTCTCACATTTTATACTCATACTCTCTTATATCTGTTACTCATTCTCTCTCCTATGCTCTTTTCATAAATATGGGCATATTTGGAAGAAACATGATATTTTTAACTCATTGTTTTTAACTAATCTTAATCGCTAGTTCGTTTTGAGCAATTAGAATAAAAGTTGCTTATAAAAAAGACCGAAGGGAGTATAGGGTTAAGGTCATTTTTGTCCCTGGAAGTTATCGCAAAATCTCAATTTTGATTGAAAAGATTTTTTAGAGCAATGTCACCATGGAAATGTCAAATTTGTGTTAAGTTTACCGTTAGTTGATCAAATGTACTGAGCTAACGCATCTCCATGTATTATTCACATCATTTTTTTCAGGTACAAATTTATCCTGAAAGTTTTTACTCAAGAATAATGTTGCCAGGTTCAGATTTGAGAACAACACTAACACACGTATATATTGGTTATAAAGTCATTATTTTTATGTCTGAACGGAAGGATTCAGATTTGAGAATAACACTAATACACGTATATATGAATGAGCAGATAACCCAAAAGGAGAAAAACTAAAGTAAACCACGCTTCTTATTATTTATATGAGATCACCTGATATACCCACAAGGTAATATACTAATATGCATCCATGAATACAGTACAGCGGTCTGATGGAAAGTGAGGTATCAATACATAGCAGAGTCCACCAAGAAATGATAGTTTCTGCCACGTTTCTCAATCTCATACGCTGAAAACTACCATTTATCCCCTACATCAAAGGAGAATATAAAAGATACATAATCACTTTATTCTTCCACACATTAGTTGATTACTATTATCAGCTAGCTAAGTAGTTGATTAATTAATTGATCTTAAGTGATCATCAGCGTCTTCTGGCAGCGGTTTCTCGCTGCGCATTGAAGTAGACGGCGGCGACGGGAAGGCCAAGCTCATTTTCGGAGGCGAAGTTGCGGGTGTTGAAGTGATCTCTGGAGGAAGGAGGAGTTACACACTGCCTTCTCTTCTGCTTGAATATCACAAACACGAACCTGTGGATCCCTATGTTAGGCTTTGGGATCTCATAGCTCACCAACTCTTTGCCTACCAGGTACATTTGTCAAGAACAAAAATATATATTAATACTCTCTAGATCTCTCCGAGTGACTATATATCAACAATTTACACTTTATAATTACGATGAGGGTATATGAACGTAGTACCAAATGTGGCATCTGTTGTGCCCGGGATGTCAGTTACCAGCCTGAAAAAAGCACACAATTTTCACCAAATTTGACTGTTAGATAGATCCCAATAATTGATTTGCTTTTTACCTTGTCAAAACATGTTTTCTTCGCTGTCTTTTGACCCCCCCCCCCCTCAGTTTGGTTTTCACGGTCAGCAACATGAAGTTTTTTTTTTTTCCAGATGTTCTGATTTAATTACGTTTGCAAGGTCAATATTATATATACTGTGATATATGAAAGGTGCATACATACACATGGTTAAGAATTATCAGACATAATTATGCATTTGATTATATTTATCATTTTATGTCATCTATCACTAAGCTAGCTAGGCTGTCTGGCGTTATGAAAGTGTCACCTAAGGTTATTATAGTTAGGACATTAAATAAAACAATTTGTTTATACTATCAAAAATAAAAATAAAAAAACAGGTTATTTTAGTTTGATATATACCAGTGCAAGTGCTCTCGGAGATAAGGGTCACTAGGGCCTGGAACATCCGGGTCTGTCATAACCTGCATATATGAAGAGCATTAATTCTATTATATATATTATATAAAAAGTGAATCAGCTTTGAAAGCTTTTGTTGTTTTTATGAGTTTTAGATACGCAAAAGAAGATGGTAAGAGGGGGAAAATAAAAGGTTTTGGAAATATATATATACCAGAGTGAAGAAGGACCTCATATCAGCATCAGCAATCTCAACCCTAGGCCTGGCCGTCACGGCGGAAGGGAAGAGTTCATGGCCATTAAAGACTTGCTTGTTGTTGTTGTAAGTGACAGTCATTTTCACACTTTGGTTGAAAGAGTCAAGAACATCTCCTATCACCCTCCCAACAACAAGAGGTTCTGTTGGCATTCTTGCCATTACTAGAGAGGATATAGAGATAGATGACTTGCTAATGGAAAGCCGAGATTACTACACTAGAATACAACTTCAGGCCTCACTGAGGTTTTTCCTGCTGAGAAATGGGAGAATGAGCTCCATATTTATAGGGATTTTAAAAGTAGCCTTTAAAGGAACAATTTTCTTTTAATTCTTTAATCTTATTGAAAAAAGGGTTAAGGGGCATTTTTGCTCCTGAATTTTTCACCAAGGGGTAATTTTACCCAAAAAGTGTAAATAATGGGATAATTTTGCTCTGACTGTTATTTCAGTTAATTTTAACCGTTAGTTAACCAAATATACTGAGCTATTAGTTTATATGTCATCCATATCATTTTTGTTAAAGTGCAAATTCGCTCCGTAAGTTTTAAATCTAACTTTGAAAAAAGATGAATTAGGTGACACATAAACTTTCGGCGCAAATTTACACTTTAACAAAAATGATGTGAATGACATGTGGAATACTAGCTCAGTATATTTGGTCAACTAACGATCAAATTAATTGGGATAACAATTAGGGTAAAATTACTCCATTTTTTACACTTTCAGAACAAAATTGCCCCTTGATGAGAACTTCTGGGACAAAAATGCCCTTTAACCCTTAAAAAAACATGCATGTTTTTTGTCCTTTTGCCCACAAAAACATACCTTCAAATATAAGAGCATATATAATATTTTTTATTAGTAAATATACTGGCCTTTTAACTCTGTATTATATGATCGGATTTTTTTTAAGAAAATCTAGGTACAAGTTATAGTTTTGTTGAAAAATCTGATGATATAGTTAAATTCGTATGTAAACTACTATTCTAATTCTAAAATTTAATAATAAAAACAAATATGAAAGATATAAAAAGACAGGGCTTTCATAAACTATAAACAATACAGGATATCTTGATTGAAATATACACAATTAATGTTGGGATCAAATGGCCCCTCTAAGAAAAGAATCAAAATAACAAATATTATCTCCGATCCTAATTATAAGATAAAGTTGATTTTTTTTTAAAGAAATTAAAGGAGCTAAATAAGTTAATTAATCATATCATATGTTATGTATTCTTATATTATATATTAATTTAGTAGTTAAACTAATTAGTTTGAAGAAAAAAAATATATATATATATATAAAAATATCCTAAAATAATTTAATTAATTTTTTAAAAAAATTAACTTTATCTTATAATTAGGATCAAGGAGAATATTAAAATGCCGCCCTAAAAACACCAAAAGTGTGTGTGCGTGTGTTATTTGGCACATCATTTCAGCGAGCAATTCCGATGTGGGATTTCTGCGGAAATCATATTATAGTGGCCATGATTTGACAAAAACCCTTCCCCGTGGGTCTCTCCGAATCGGTTCCTTATTGGCTGTACGGTACCACTAATCAATGAACTTCTCATCAATAAACCGTTTCTTTTAAAATCCCATCTCAGATATATCATAAAGCATCATGTTAAGTAATCTTGTTTTTTGTGGGACCTTTCCATGCAAGTTGTCATCAGGTCAGCTGTTTTATAATTTTATTGATCTGTTAATTAAAAGCCGGAAAAATCTCTGACAATTCTTCTTCACAAAACCCATTTCAGAAGCTTATTATTATGGAAAAATTTCACCACAACCCTCTGCAGCAAATTTTTCTCAAATAACTCTCAAAACTTTCTAAAGCTCCACTGTATCTCCTAAGGCTAAACTGAAAATAAAATTTATGGGTAAAGATAACTGTGCCCTTATTTTACAAGTAAAATATGCTTATTTATAAGATACATGTGAAAATTTACAAATTAAATATATTTATTTATAAGATAAATAAGTGAAATTACAAAATCATTTCGGCTATATACAAGACAGTGGGTAAATTCACAAGAATACATGTTATTTACAAATTAAATTTGTGTATTTATAAGACACATGTTGGAATTTACAAAACCGTCTTAGCCATATATAAAACACAGATAAATATCTTTTCAGCCAAAAAAACTTAATTTCCATTTAACTCGAGGGACGCAATCAAGTTTTAGAAAGTTTTAAGACTACTTGAGAATGATTTCCTATAAAGGGTGCAGTGAAATTTTCCTTATTATTATATCATCATAAAGTGAGGCTGATATATCCTAAGTTTTGAAAAGAATGCTTTACGACTTGCGTGAAGAACCTTCCTTAATTACATGCACAGCATATGGATATTGCTGTTTTGGGACGACGTGTGATTCTTCTCTCGTCTTCTTTTAGTTTTTTGGGAGATTCTTGTGGAACGGTTCAGAGCATAAAGAAGCTCCACCACCAAATGCAATGCTCATCAAGGCTGGCTATAAGCTAAGGGGGTTTTTGTTAGTGGGTACTGTCATTTCAGAATAAAACAGATTCAAGGGATTCAAACAAGTTCCAAATTTTGAAAACGAACAAGTACGGGTTTCTTTAATTAGAAAGCTGCTTCGTTAATACGAAATTTTAA
This sequence comes from Inga laurina, assembly GCA_963855925.1. Taxonomy (NCBI): domain Eukaryota; kingdom Viridiplantae; phylum Streptophyta; class Magnoliopsida; order Fabales; family Fabaceae; genus Inga; species Inga laurina. The sequence continues at coordinate 11,877,594 of OY979703.1, read as the reverse complement.
CACTTCTCCTGTTTTTATTCTTTTTGTTGACGCGTGTCTGCTTATTATGCGCATTCTCTTCTTAAAAAAGGGCACATTTAGCATAACTTAAAAAAACATCACTAATGTTCAGTTCCAATGGCCACGATATGTGTGAAGAGACATGATTCTAAATTTTGCTGGTCCGAAAGCACTAATTTCCTATTCGGGTGACCATTAACATTTGCTTTCTAAATTTTGGAAATGCATACGGAAACTTCGTCTCCTAAAGCCTAGCTAGTTTTTGATTTGGCATTGCGGGGGAAAAGCCTAGCTCCCCGCATTCTCTCTGTTTTTTTTGATGCAATCACACGTGATCCAATCAGACAAGGACACATGTTGCAGATTGGCCGATGAGCTGCAGGAATAATTTTTATAAAACGCAAGAAATAACTTTTGATATTGATGACATTTTAATGATATTTTTATATTCCTATTTATCTTTTTTTTTTCAGGATTAAAATGCAAATTTACCCTTAAAAATATTTCATTATATGTAGTTGAGTCAACTAACGCTAGCTATTTAGTAAACATATCAATCAAGAAAGTGATGGAAAAAAAAAAACACATGACGTTTCTAAAATTAAGCAAAAATGTCACAAATACTTCAATAAACAATCCTTACAGGTGTTGCACAGTATTTTCACTCCTAGCAACGTAACCAAATTTGCTACTATGAGTCTTCCGCAAAACGAAATGGCGACAAGACCTTATCATTTTCTTTGGTATCTTCACCATGTATGAAAATGACTATCACATGACCTGAATACGTTGATTTAAGTGACGGTAGATAAATCATCCGGATCCGGCTTTCCTCTTTTATAAAGGAGAAAAGGAGGCTCCTTTGTAGAATATGGATCGTTGGATCAGATCTCAACGGTCCAGATTTAATATATTATAATCTCAACAGTTCAGATTTAATATATTATAAGAATATTATAATATATTAAATCTGGACCGTTGAGATCTGATCTAACGATCCATATTCTATAAAGGAGCCTCCTTTTCTCCTTTACAAAGAAGGAAAATGTTGTGCAATGACGGGGGAATTATTTGTTAGACTGTCACCATTGATTGATTTAATGGTAGCAATATTTCTGTACCATTTTGAAAACATTATGTGTATTCTTGCATTATTTTTTTGTTCACATAATTATTAAATGATCGGCAATTGTTGACTTGGTGGTGATGACATTTTTACAGCATTTTAAAATCTGTGTGTATTTTTATACCCAAAAAAAAAACCTTATAATCTCAAGTAAGCATATCAAAATACTTCTTAGATTTACACCTAAACCTTATTTTTTAACCTTCAACTTACTCCCATCTACTTTATTCATCATATTTCCTATGCTCAGTCTCTTCCACAAAATTAACAGGTAGCCTCATTTCCATTTTCTATGCTGATCCCTCCCACCACTGTGTCCTTTCTCCCTTTCTCCACCGAAATCTCAATATCATCGTCTCCTTTAACATCGAGATTTCAGGATGATCGTCTTCTTCAGCACCCCACTGTCTCCATTGAGGTAACCCACCCTCTCGTATATTATAAATATCTTCGTGTGTTTACTACAGCGCCTTTGAAGTTTGAGAAGGCCCTGAACCCATCTACCATAAACTGATTTATTGTAGGTGTAGCAGCCCGACAATAAGTGATATAAAAATATTAAAAAACAAAGGTTGTGTGTAGTAGTATACGTGTACATACAACACGTCCGACTAAGCTAAGTATATAAAATAAAATACAATAAAAACGTCAACAAATGGCCAAACAAATTACCTTCACGAATGAAGAATAAAGGGCATGCATATATATATATATATATATATATATATATATATATAATATTATCCCCTTAAAAAGATCTGAGAAATTATAAATATTATATGTGTCCTTGGGGCACTTATGATTTTGATCTCTGCGCGCAGATAAAAAAATGATTTGGTAGAATGAGCCATTGGTGGGGTAGGAGTCCACCACAAGTTGAGATAAGCTTTTTTGATCCTCCACATTTCAATCAACGAACATATAACTATCGATGATGAAGAGCAACGCTTTGACTGGAGAGATTGTCAGAGACTATTAAGAACAAAGTTCACACGTATAACTTGACTAAGAGGCAGGGGAAATTAATCTTCGTTTTGATGATATTTATAATAATGAACCCCCAGAAACTGCTACTGTGAACCAAGCGCAAAACGTGGACTGGAGAGATTACTACAGATTAGATACAACCACCAACAATATGACTTGGAAGCTGCAAGCCTCTGAGGGATGAGGTTTTTGCCTTTCATTATTTGATTGGGAGCTTGTTGTTGTTGCTCGTGAATAATGAGGAACAAGTGTCTGCATCCAATGCACGATTCTGAGTCTGTGGGAACGTAGAAAACGTTTTAGAAAGAGCTACCTTAATTAAGCTTGACATTATTTGAATTTGACTTGGTCATTCGAGGGAAAATTTGATGTACAATCATCATTTCAGGTGTCCTGATTTATTCTGTGTGTTTTTTATGGGCCTGATTTTAGTCTCTGCTTGGTTTTCTGTAATTTATTTAGGGAAAATGATACCTAGGTCCCAAATAACAGAAAAAATATTAAAAAAGTCCTTTTGAAAATTCAATGGTAAAAAAAGTCCCGACATGAATTCCTAATCTTCATTTACAAAAATGACCCCAAGCAATTTAACCACTGTCATTGTTTACAACATGTTATGCTATTTTTACAACATCGTAAGTCATATTAACAACATAGTTAGTTACGTTACAACATGTTATGCTATATTTAATGAGTTGTAAATGTAACTGAAGAGATTGTAAACGCAACACAATCATGCATTTTATATACATGTTGTAAACGTAACTGACTATGTTGTTAATATGACTTACGATATTGTAAACGTAACTAACTATGTTGTTAATATGACTTACGATGTTGTAAACATAGCATAACATGTTGTAAACAATGACAGTGATTAAATTGCTTGGGAGTTATTTTTGTAAATGGACATTGGGAATTCATAATAAAAAAGTCCCTAGAGACTTTTTTGACCATTGACTTTTCAAAGAAATGTTTTTAATATTTTTTTTGTTATTTGGGACCTAGTTGTCATTTTCCCATTTATTTAGAAGGCTCCGGCTAATTGTTGTTCATGTTAATATGAAAATTATCATTTATTTATTTATTTATTTTAATTAAAAGTGGCAGCAAGGACAAAAACAACTTTATTAGAAAAACATTTTCAAATAACATAAATGAGGAAAGAGAAAAAAAATTAAATATGGAGAATTTAATGACATCTATATAGTGTGATTTTAATTTATTGGGTAGTACACAGATACTATGGTATGCCCAATTTCTCAGGACAAAAACAATCTTTTTTATGACAGGGGGAAAGGCGGATTTAGTCAAACAAAAAACTGGACTGCTTGAAAGGAACCGCCCGTTTGATAATGAATTGATTTATTAAATCAAGTTACAAGAAATTAGTGGAATCGACAACAATTAATTAAACTGGTGAGCATAACATCAAGCGTACAAACTTAACAACTGTATTATTTTATTTCTATTTAATGTAGATTATACCCCACAAAAAATAAAATCTACATAATAATAAATGTAGAGTAATATCATATATTCATATGAAAAATTTAATAACATGATTTATAAATAAGATAAAAAAAAATATTTTCTCTCTGTCTTATAAATAATTAAGAAACACGATAGGAGTATTTGGTAAAGTACAAAATTAATTCTTTGATATTTAATGTAATATGATGAGTTTTTTTTTTTTGGCAGCAAGTGGTGATGAGTTAAACATCATAAGTAAATTAAAATCTAATGATCAAATTCCAATCATGTTCTATAATTTTACTCGGTCAAAGAACTCGTGGAGTCCGCCAATTGGATTTCAAGCAATCAAGCTGGAATTTATCTTCAAATCGGTTAAATGATGGACTCCTTCCCATTCACAATAAGAATTATTTTTAGAAATTGTTTTTTATAATATAAGTCAATTAAAAGGTAATTAATATTTATTTGTTAGTTTTACTTCTGGTAAAAAAATGTATCAATTTCACTTATAGGGCAAAAAAATTTGTGTTAAGGAGCAAATTTACTATTGAAGTTTTGTATAAAGAGCGTCGCATAAATATATTTTAGAAAGGACAAAAATATCAATAAACAATTAAAAAAAGGTATCCAACACAAAAACTGTTAAATTCGTATTAACGCCGTTAGGGTTTTTCTCTCTTATAATTTAACGCCATTAGTACGGATTTAATGGTTTTTGTGTTGGATGCCCCTTTTTAATTGTTCATTGGTATTTTCGCCCATTCTAAAATATATTTGTGCCAGACGCTCTTTGGACAAAACTTCACTGATAAATTTACTCCTTAACCCAAAAAATTTATCAATTACACTTATGCAATTAATGTTTAAGCGTGACTCCTTATAATTTTTTTTCTTTTTCTTTTGGGCAAAACCTCATTATTTAATGTAGGTAAAATTGAAAAAATTTCTAATTTTTTAAAAAATTATTAAATTAAATATTATTTATTGGTTTCATTAAATATAAGTTATTGCTCTTAAAATCATTTTAAAATGAATATGTAGAAAGAATTTGATGATTTTTTCGAAATAGCTAGCTACCATTTTCATTGATTCTATTCAATTAAATTTTGTATGTTAATGTATTCATAAATTTTCCAAAAAAATAACATAAAACATATGCTATCTATATTTATAATTTATAATTTTTTATAATATGAAATATTCGAATTAAGCTCCTATGGCCGGAGATTCAATTCCAATTTGCAAACATGGAGAGAAAACGCTTTGGTAATGCATGGAGTAAGGAGGGAAATAGGGGTATAAGCAGTTTAAACTTTATTTTTGTTGAATATGCCTGAGTCTAAATGCTTATTTTTTTTTTCTTAGGCTCGGGCTAAGCCTATAGAAGGCTAGTTAAGGCCTGAAACCTATTCAAGACTTCATGTTTCAGGTCATAAGTAGGCTTTAAGTCTACTAAAGCTTATATTTATATAGGTTTTTTTGTAGGTTTTCAAAGCTTGCAAATACAAATGGTAGCCTTTAAATTGAAAGCCAATATTAAATTAAAATAAAATCTGATCTAATTACATACTCCTTCTGTCTTTATTAATATAAGATATATTTAGAGAGTTGATCTTAATCCTAAATACAAGATATATTTTTTCATATTTATCAATATTTTCTTAATTTACCCCTATTAATGCTTCATTGACAATAATCAAGGAGGAGGGGGAATGTGGGAATTAAGAAAGATAACTAGGTATTTTAGAAAATACATATCATATTAACTAAATTTTTTAATTTGATCAAATTAGGTAAATACGTATTATATTAAGGATCAAAAGAGTATTATTATAAAGAATTATAAATAATATCTAAGGTTAAAAGATTTCAAAAAATAATATATATATATATATATATATATATATATTGTCCTCCAACAAGCTGTGTGCAACAACCTCTTCTCAATGATTGCATTTGCAATGACTTCTAAAGAGGTATGATATTTAAATACTGAGTTTCAAGGCTCAGGTAAGTTGGATGCAACTTTGAAGCAGGAAAGTGTTGAGTAATTCTTTAAGGTATTTCAACTTGTTTAGTCAATTATTATTTTTTATTAGATTAGGTTTTATTTTTTTAATCTTTATTATATATTAGGATTAGATATGGATATTATATTTTAGAATTATGTCTTATACATTTTGATTAGATTTTATTAGATTAAATTATATATATATATATATATATGTATGTATATCAGTTTATGTAGGTATGAATATATTTATGAATATGATATTAAATATGCTAGATTTGCATGCCTGAATGGCTTTCCCAAAAAAAAAAAAAAGAAAGAAAGAAAGAAAGAAAAACATAGGTTAGTCTCTTTCAAGTTTAAACAAGCAGGCCTTTAAATGCACCTGAAAGCCTTGGGGACAAACTCAAAATCAGTTATTGTGGACCCTACCATAAAATTGATCACAGAGGGTTCTCAGTTCTCATTCCGGGTCAGCGGCCAACACTTGCAGCTGCAGTCTGGTCAGAGGCAGATCTCTTCGTTCTCTGTGTTTATTTCTTCTGATATATCTGCGAAACTTAGCCGATCCTCTTAGCCGGAATAGCCGTGGCAGAACATGGCTGCCGGAGTGAGCCGAAAAATATCTGCGGCATCAGCCAGGGCTCATACCAGGAGACCCAACAAAAGCACTTCAACTCAGCTTCCTTCTGGTGCCTATTCTCCTTCTTCTTTTCATTTGACTTGTCCCGCTCAAATTCCTGATTTGCTTCGTTTGAATCTAATCGCTGCACTACGATTTTTGTGATTATCTTTATCAACGCTCTACGTTTTGTTTTAGTTTCCCTGACTGTAGTATAAGCATATACCCCCTCAGAATATAAGTTTTAAATTTGTGTGAATCGTTGTGTATCAAGATGTTAACTTTATTTTACCTTGTCAAAGTATTTATTGCGCTTCTCTTAACTTTATTTTTTGTATTTATGTTCTTTCTCACTTTTGCTTTTTGCAAAAAAAAAAAAAAAAAAAAAAGCATAGTTAGGGGGAAAAATATATATATTTATTGCTCATGACTGATTTTAACTGTTTTTTTTTTTTAACCTAAATCAGTTATTTGAAGCTTAATCAGGGAATACTACCAATAAGTCAGTTTCCAAACTCATGCCGTAAATTGTCATCTTTCTGGGAAGCCTAAAAAATTTATCCCGCTTGTATTGGAAGTTGCTGTTTTCTACTCTAACTGTTATTGATTAAAGAAGTCTGTATGTTAATCCCCCAAAAGGAAGCCTTTATCTTAAAGTTGCGCGTGCTCTCCCAGTTTTTGAACCATTGCTGATTACCAATGATGGAATCTTTTTGGACAAAAAATGGATGAACATAAACTTCCATTGTTTTTCTTTATTAGCAGTTACTAGTCAAAGTTTCTGTATTTGTAAGCACCGGGATAGATTGATGGTTTCAAGCACATAAGGTGAACTCTCTTCCATTTTACATTAAGAAACTAGGAAGGTTTGAAATGTACTGAGCCTGGCTAATTCCATTGTATCCCCTTTGGGATCATTTATTCTCTATGTATTATGTTACTCTATTTCCTGTGGCTGGATAGCATATCCTAGGCTTTATGGGAGTCCATCACCTTTACGTCTTCTTTAGTGTAGCTTGTCTGATAGAGACTTGGAATTTATTAGATGTGCCACATTTTATCTTTGAATGCTATTTTCCACTTCTAAATTCTAAACCAAAATCTCTCAGGAATGCTCAAGGCAGCTCTAGCAGTGTTGCTTGTTGGATTTCTTGCATGGGCTTTTCAGGCTATCCAGCCTCCTCCTTCCAAAACATGTGGCTCTTCTAATGGTCCACCTGTAACAGCACCGAGAATTAAACTTAGAGATGGAAGGCATTTGGCATACCGTGAGTATGGCATCCCAAAAGATGCAGCGAATTATAAGATTATCTTTATCCATGGTTTTGACTCGTGCAGGCATGATGGTTCTACTTTTGCTGAAAAATTATCACGAGTGAGTATTTATCTTACAATTTGAGTATGTTACTTTTATGGTAATCTAATGTTTATCACTGTTGGTTTTTTCCCAGAAAATTCCTGAAGAAATGGGGGTCTATATTGTATCTTTTGACCGACCTGGTTATGGAGAAAGTGATCCTGATCCAAATCGAACTTGGAAGAGCCTAGCTTTAGATATAGAAGAGTTAGCTGACCGGTTGGGATTAGGGCCCAAATTTTATGTAATTGGTTTCTCGATGGGAGGAGAGATTATTTGGAACTGCCTTAAGTATATACCTCACAGGTACGTTTAAATCTGATTGTAGGTTATCCTGATGGCATTTAAAGGCACTAAATAAATATGTCTATTTCTATTTACTGCATTTTTGTTTATTTTTTTACATGTTTGCATCTACTTGCTTGCCTATGTATGCTACTGGTGTGAGATTTGCTGTCAACCCATCATCATCTTTTTCTTTAATAATTTTTTTGCAAATGTTGACAGGTTGTCAGGTGCAGTGCTCCTTGCCCCAGTTGTCAACTACTGGTGGTCTGGTCTCCCTGCAAACTTAACTAAGGAAGCCTATTACCAACAAAAACCACAAGACCAATGGGCACTTCGTGTTTCTCACTACTTCCCTTGGCTAACTTACTGGTGGAACACCCAAAGGTGGTTCCCATCAAGTAGTTTAATTTCTCGTAGCCGAGATATTCTTTCCCATCAAGACAGAGAACTTATTCCTAAGATGCGATATAGAAAGAGTTTTTTGGTACGTATCCAGCCTTTAGATCGTTACTAGAACTGTGGCTTTGTTGGGAATGCTTTTGAAAAAAAGGTAGTTGCAAACCAGTGAGTCACTTAACTCATAAATTATGTTGTATATATTCATACCGCTCTTGAAATTTGTTGGTAATTATTTTGCTAAAGATCTGAACCGGCACCAACTCTTCAAAGTTTGTAAAATACTGTACATGCTCTGGTGTTTAACCATTGGAAATCCCTTTCTCCAACTATTGAGTGCTGTGTGAGGTCGGCTGGGAACAATTCTCACTGGCTGTGTTCACTAACTCTTAAAAAGGAGAAGTGCTATGGTAGATTTGGCGTAACATGCATGTCAATATGTTTACATAATATTGTTGTTTTGTATTATATTAATCTTCTCTTCCCTTTCCATCTACAGACTTCCTACTCCTTCTGAATTTCATGAATCCTTTGTCTTGGTAGTTTTGTTTCCAAATTTAAGATTGAACTCTATGTAATATGTTGGAATTTTAAAGCAAGATGACCTGAAAAATATGTGCGAATGATAATGCTTGGTTATGCATGTTTATTGGTTTTACCATCTGCCATGCAATTGGTTTTTCTTTTGTTTTCTTTATTTTACTAGCTTTTCTTTTAGTGAGTACCCTCTTTTGAAGTGTTATTCAATGATGAAGAATCTACTATGCGAGAGTGTGTTCATTATATTTGTAATCTCTGTAGATTTTTCTTTTGGTTGTTTAAGCTTCAACTTAATATCTTACTTTATAAAATCCAGTAAGACTTGTTTGCTCGATCAACCTCAACCTCAACCTCAACCTCTCCCTCTCCTCAATAGAGATTTATAATGTTGCATTTCACAGGCGCAAGTAAGGCAGCAGGGAGAATATGAATCCATACACCACGACATGAATATTGGATTTGGGACATGGGAATTTAGTCCCCTGGATCTGGAAAACCCATTTCAGACCAGTGAAGGTTCTGTCCATCTATGGCAAGGAGATGAAGATCTGCTGGTGCCTGTTGCTCTGCAACGATACATTGCACAGAAACTTCCATGGATTAACTATCACGAGCTTCCAGGCGCTGGCCATATGTTCCCCTATGCTGACGGGATGAGCGACACTTTTATTGAGTCCCTGCTACAAGGGAAGTAGCCTATAGCTATTGGATCAGCTTCCTTTTTATTTCCTGCCTCCATCACGGAGGTTTTGAACTCTTTGATCGATTTGAACTGTGTGTACGATCAATTGACGTTCTTGTTTTGAGAGATGGTCAGGCAGAGCCTGGAATGTTTATCTTTAATCTTTATGTCCTTACCCCGGGAATAATTATTTATGTAGTGGGATTCTTAGATTATAAATTGAAGAGTTTTGTCACGTTAAACTTATAAATTTTATTTTTATCTCTAAGATTATGAATTTAAAATATATGTGACACTTCAGACCCTACCTAAAAACCAATCATTTTAGTGTTGGTTGGTTTTAATTTTTTAAAAATGATTTTATGATTTATGAGGTAAGTATGTGAAAAGAATTTTATCTTAATTTATGAAAAAATATTTAAAATTTGGGCTTATCAAGTACGGATATTGGGCTTATCAGGAAGCCCAATACTATGCGTTCCCGTCTCGAAGATGGAGAAAGTGAAAGAATACGTGTCGAGCACATTACAGAGGATGTCCCCAAACGAGGCTGCGACGGGGACACCTGTTCTAAACGTGGCGAGCTCGCCATGTTAGCGTTTTATCTTTGCTAAATGGGTGTATATAGCCTCCTTTTCGGCGTTTTGCCATTTATTTTAATCAATTTTATGTTTCGTTTTGAGGGAATGACAGAGGAAGGCGGTAACAAATCTGCAAGGCTTGCTTTAGCTCTTCGATTTGTGTTTGTTTGTTCTGACATGCACTGAATAATATGAGTGAATTCTCTGTTTAAGCTGCCACTTAACCTTCCTCTCCTTTCTTCTCCTCTGCTTTTGCCTCTTGGCCTTCTTTTCGATGCTCTAGTTAGCTCAACCTTATCCTAAACCACTTGTTTAGCACTCTAGCATTTGAGCAGGACTTGAGCTTCCAGGTATACTTCCTTTTCTCTGCTGCTTAGTTTTCAAGTGTTCCCATTTGATCCTATCTGACGCAAAAAAGCATAGACTTTCGAAATATTTCGGCTTATTATTTTAATCTAATCATATTAGAATTTTTCAAAGTGCTAGGGTGAGAGAACTTGGACGAATTTAAGAATCGGACAACACAAGCTGCTTTTCATGATTATAAAATCCTTTTTACTTGCTGGTTTTTGATATTTTGGGATCAATCACGTTTCTTTCACCTCATATATCCCTTTAATTCGTCTACATAAAGAACAACCATTCCCCAACAATGGTCTCCCATTGAGCAAATAACCTATAGAATATTATAACCAGGAATGAAACGGTGGTCCATGTTGCATATCTCTGCCCCGATCTTCTATTCTGTTGCGGTTATTTTGACGATATCCATAAAGCGTCATAATAATACCTTGTCATCAACATATGACATCATTCTCATATTGTAATGAAAGAAATGAAATAGAAGTATAGTCTAGCTGTTAAAAACCTGTTCCGTCTTGGTTTAGCAGGAGCAAGAAGAAAGAAAATGGTGGCGGCGGAAGGGGAAGTGGACTCGTCAATACAGTCAGAACAAACACCAAAAAACCAAACAAGGTCATCTCTGGGAAGGCAATCATCAATATATGCTCTCACCCTTGACGAGTTCCAACACAGGCTATGCGAAGAAGGCAAGAATTTCGGATCCATGAACATGGACGAGTTTCTCAGTAGCATCTGGAACATCGAAGAAAACCAAACCATCATCGTCAACAACAACAACAACTCTGACAATGAAGGCACAAGAAAGCAGCCAAGCCTGTCTCGCCAGGGATCTCTCACCATTCCCACTCCACTCTCCAGAAAAACAGTGGACCAAGTTTGGTCTGAGATACACAACCAGAGTACCAACACCACCAACACCAACAAAAACGATGGCGATGCAGGCAACAATGTGCGGAATTCCAAGTCTACTCCTCGCCAGCCCACTTACGGGGAGATGACTCTGGAGGATTTCTTTATCAAAGCAGGGGTAATTCGGGAATCGTATCACAGGCCTGCTCAGTACGGGATGTCCCCGAATAACAAACGGGCAAGGGGGCCCACTTTCATCGGATACGCCGGTGATGGCAAGAGAGATGCTTCTGGGTATCCTCCTCCGGGGGTTTGCTACGGAGGAGGTGGGTATCGGGCGCCGGCGCCGGTGAGCCCTGTGTCATCGAATGCGATGGCGGCAAGGGAGAACGCCGGCGGCGGACAGTACGGGATGGAGATGGGAGTGTTGAGAGGAAGAAAGAGAATAATCGATGGGCCGGTGGAGAAGCTAGTGGAGAGAAGACAGAGAAGGATGATTAAGAACAGAGAGTCGGCAGCGAGGTCCAGAGCGAGAAAACAGGTGTCCTTCATTATTGAGGTTGAAGAAATATTTTGGTGCCATGTTAATACTATCTGTGTTTTTGCAGGCATACACCGTTGAATTGGAAGCGGAACTTGGCCAATTAAGAAAAGAGAATGCCCAGCTGAAACTTTCTCTGGTAATTCTAAGGATCGTAATAAATTTTCTAGTTTGTTTCTAGTGACTGCAGGCACCGACTAATAACAGTTTTATTTAATTTTTTTTTTTTTTCAGGTGGAGCTTGAGAGGAGAAGAAAGCGACAGGTAATTAATGAATGAATGGTGATTAAATGGAGAGTAAAACTAATGTGTTTAATACAAGATGAGTTGATTTTTTTTTTTTAGAAAGATTAAGAAAGTTAAATAAATTATTTTATAGTATTTATATTTATTTATTTTATATTAATTTAATTTATCTGACTTATAATCTGATATATAATCAAATAATATATAATATATATTATAATTATCTAATTTAATAGACTAAAAAAAAGATCAATTCCTGACTTTATCTTTGATATGATTAAACAAATGATTTTGTGGATTTCCTCTGATACAGTGTTTGGAGGAATTGAAGAACAGTGACTCTAGGGTTAAGACCAAAGCTCAAAAGGCAGGAGACAAATTGAGTGCTCTGAGAAGGAACCAAAGTTGGCATTTGTAAAGAAACTGCACGGCACGGCATGGCGTGGCGATTGGCGAGTAACCTCCTTTAGCCAAAGATGACTGGACAAATGTTGTCTAATAAACATAGATGTTTATGTCTGGTAAATGACATATTTTCTTTTTTTGGGCCAAAAAGATAACACTTTCAGTGCTTTGATTTTTTAAATAGTAATCAAACATATGTCATTAATTTGAATATCATTTCACGGTACAATCACTATTTTCTCTATTTGTGTAGGAAGAGTCTGGCTACTTCAGTATAGACCCTATTATCATATTAAAGAATAATTAAATATTCTTATTTTGATAATACAGTCATGATTACTATTACAGACATACAATACGGATAAATCAAGCGGGCTCTTAAACTTATATCACTCTTACAAAATGAAAACATACAAGTTCCAATAACAACTAATTCTCCTAATGACAATACTATCCACCACACGAGTGAGGTTTTCGGTCGGAGTTTTACGTTAGTATGGGTCCATTTGTTTAATGTATTTTAAAAAAATAAACAGTCCTTCTTTATTTGAAGATCGATTTCCTTCATAATTTCCCCTTTCCTTCATACACATCTGATAAAATTGGAATGATAAAGAGAAGACTCGCATGACCTCTACGCAAAGATGAAACACACAAATTAAGAATCTCTTATTTACCATTATTGTATTCTTCACGGGCGTTTCTCTCTCGCCTCTCTTCGACATTAAAAATGCCAACTCTAGATTTGAATAGTGAGGTAAACCCTACGAGTTTGGTTAGCTATTCTTTATGCTTTGGTTTGTTGTTTGGTTTAGATTTCCTTAATTTCTTAATTCATTGACTTAGGCTCTGTTCGAGAAAATGGTGGAAAAACACGTTTACGTAAGTCGAGATAAAACTCTTCTTACAAACTTACTGCATATACCGTAAATCATGATAGAAAAACAACTTCTACCACTAATTCAAACATACAATTAGATTTCTAGTTACTCAGCTGTTCATGTTCACGTAAGTTTAGACAAAACTCTTCTCACAAACTTACCTCATATATCGTAAATCACGGTGGAAAAACAACTTCTACCACTAATCCAAACATGCACTTAAATTTCTAATAACTCGGCTGTTTTAGATGAATTCCAATTGTTGCTAAAGTTTTAGCCTTCAAAGAGCAATTCGTTAGGCTGAGTTAAAAAATTTTCAAATTGGTGTAGCTTAGCTCCCGCATTTCATTAGATTCATTAGACTTGCTATGTCTTTTGTGGCTAGCTGGCTATCACTTAGTTTTTATAGAACTGCAAACCAAATTAGAAATAAAACTAGAGTATATGGGTGTTTTGTGATCCTATTTTGTATATCGAAACTCTTCTTGGATAGTAAAAAATTCTATCAGCTCCCACTTTAATATCGAAAAATAACAAGAACTTCAGAACTATACAAGGACAGTATCTTTATTTGATAAAGAAACTTGATTCCAAACAAATCCCTCAAGACTGCAATGGGAAGAAGGCATTTTGAGGGATCAACATTAAATTTCACATTTTAGAGCATTTGAGTGTCATTCTCCCTTGTAGTAACCACAAGACAATAAAACGCTGACTTCTTCCCCCCAAGGATATCAAGTTTCTTTATTTGTTAATCGTTCCTAATTTTTTCCTAATTTTGTAAAATAAAAATCAGTCACCTTCTTCAATACGATGAGATTAATCATCATTAGAATGTAGCGTCGGACATAAACAAGCTTCTAGCTTGTCCCGAAGAGGAAACAAAGAAAAATGTGTCGTGGTGGGAAACCAAGCACATATAGAAGCGTAGATGAATGGCAGGGTGACACAATACAGAGCAAAAGAAAACCCGTCAAATAAAATTAAATGAAGACCACAAGGGGAAAAGGAGGTAACAACTCAAGAGGCAAACGTACTGATCTATTTTACATGAAGAGTCATCGGCTTCAGATGTCATTAAGTCATGTGATTCGTCCTTGACGAAATGAAATCTCAAGTAGCAAAAAAGCTTATGAGAAATAGAAGCACCTCCTTGTAGATTCATCCCAAACCGAGAGTTTGACAGGCTTCAAAAATTACAGCAGAACTCCCTACTCATAGTCAAACTCAATCTTTACATTTATGTATTTTCTTCCCAGATGAAGAATGGATTCGGTAAATTTGGCAAAAATCTGACACTCTTCATGGGTTTTGACCTCTGAAACGACCCCATGAATCAACAATCTTTTTAAATTGGGACATTTTTCCACCAGCCCAGCAACCCAATCTTGGAAGGCCTCGTTGATAGCCGTCCATCCAAGTTCCAACATAACCACATTCACCAGAAGAGACCGACCCTGCAACCCATAATGAAGAACTCCGTCTTTTAAATCATAGCTCAAAGACAGGTGTGTTAACCGAGGAAAGCAAGAAGAAATAGTCTCTAAAACCATAACCTCATCCTCGTCATCAAATATAACACCCCACAGCCTCAGCTTACATAAATTTGCCGCCTTGGAGATCATATGATAAAATTTTGGCCACATAATTGTGAAGTTACAGACATCTACAATCTCAAGATTCTCTGTATTCTCACCAATATCAAGATGGATGACACTCACATCATCAATCTTTAGTGCTTTCAAGGTTCCCTTGCCAGATAGTTCAAATATCTCGAAGGTACACTCTTTGAGATGCAGATTCTCAAGCTTATCTGTCTCCAATATGAATTTGTCCAAACCAAATGATTCAACATAGAAATTCTTGACAGAAGAGCTGCTGAGTTCCATGGAAGCCTGTGAATCAGACATGGCAATTTCTGGACTAACAATGGTCAAAGTTTCTAGTTTTGGACAAGCAGCAATTAGAAGGCTGAGATCTAATGCTGAGATGCTAACATAGCTCAGTGAAAGTGACTTCAAGCAAGGAAATTTTTGATAACTAGGCTCTACACCTGTAATAGAATTATGAGCCAATGACAACACTTCCAGTTTTTGCCTGCCACATTTTTCAATGATATTGAAATTTGGAGTCGTCTTCACATTATACTGTAGTTGGCGCAAGGAATCACGGGTATACATAAGCCAAGCAATGACAGGGGCAGCAGAAAATTCATCCACATCGTCCATGAAAATGTTTAAACACTGCAGTGCTTTGGTCTGAAAAATGGTTTGAGTGATAAGTATTTCCAATCTACACGGGGTTAGCTCGTGATAAATAGGCCAATCATTAAAATTGAAGGATAGGGTGTGCAGGTGATTGCGCCAAGCTTCTCTCCATTTCTTACATGTTGTTGATGCAATCACGACATCCCGAGCAGATTCAACATGAGATAGTATATTACCAATAACTTCAACAGGAAGGTACTCCATACTTAGTGTAGGTTGCAGAATTACGAATACCAAGGCAGAATAGAAATAGTTTCCACAAACCAGTAGAGTCAACTTTAATACTTTATCAGAACCTGTCCGGTAGGTGCACATTCCATAAATGAGAGTCAATGTGAATACTAATCCAATCCCAAAAAAACAACGAGAAAATTAAAAGAAATAAAAAGCAAGTTATAAGCTAAACGAAGAAAAATCAGAAGCCAAGAAAATTGGAGAAGAGCCTTAGTTAATGGGTAGTGCGTGCTGAGGTTTTTTCTCGTCATGTATAAAAAAAAGAAAGAAAGAAAGAAAGAAACTTAGAGAACAGAGTGACTAAAACTGTTAGCAAAGAACCAGTATTTGGTTGTCTCATAAGGAGAATGGAATGTGCAAATTTGGAAGAGGACGTGATGAGAAGGATCCAAGCCGAAAATACAGAAGTAGAAGCGGAATACACCGTAAACAAAAAAATTCAAATAGTTAGAGCGACAAGAAGGAATCAGATTTCAACAATCAAACTTTCAGTCGTCAAATACAGATAGGACAATCCAAGCAGATTCACAAGCATCCCATCAAAGACGGAAAAAGGATAAGATTATGAAGGATAAAAGCAGCTCACCGGGAGAAACCAACGATCATCCTCTCCGAAATGCCAAAGGAAGAGAAACAGCGAAGGCGATGACGAGATGTTGATTTTGATTCGACGAATGCTTGAGAGTGGAAAACCCAATGAATAGTGGATCAGCTAATCACGGAAGAAGGCCGAGACGGACGCGAACTTTGGTTGGAGAAGGTGAAAGGAGTGGTTCATCGAACTCGGGTCAAATTGAATTGCAATGGCAGGTAACCTAACTCCGGTCAGGCACAGCTAAGAAGTGAGCGGCGGAGGCCGCGACGGCGAGAGCTCAGGAACTACGGGTAGAATGATTTGGCACTAGCGCCCATGTACAGCGAGGCCAAAGAATCTGAAATGCCTCGATGCAAATGATCGATCCTCGATGCGATGATTTGCTTGGATTGGGTACAAATACGGGGGGCCATGCGACTCTTTTGTCTTGGACTGAAATTCCACACGGCGACTCTTTTGTCTTGGACTGAAATTCCACTTTTACATGTGGAATATCATGTTCAGGCCCAGCCATTAGCCACCACAAATTCACAAGTCACCGAATAATAATAGATCTGACACAATTCCTTAGGCTCTGTTTGCTTGGAGAGGAGGAGAGGGAATTTGGTACCCTGCCCTTGATTGGTAAGATCAGGAATTTAGGAGAAAATTTTCCCCTCCTCCCCCCTAAAAACCTCCCCCACCCCAAATCGAAGAGATTTCAAGGGGAGGCTTGAAAAAAATTCAACATTGGAAAAAAAATGCCCTTATATGGACTAGCGTGGTCGTGTCAATGTACTCACGTGGACCCTTATATGAACTTCCTGTAATCTATGAGGGAAATGGTGGAGGCGCCTGAGCTTATAGATGTAAAATCCACCCAAGCTAATAGATGTAAAATCCAATTGGGAAATGTTGGAGGAGCTTCTCCTTTGCTATCTTGCTCTGAATACGAGGGCTACCCACAAGTTCATTGTCGGCGCTTTCACATATCTTCTTGTAACGCTCACGCTATTGCCACAGCAGCAGCAGCAGGAGGCCGCTGCTGGCAAGAGGTGTTAGATTATGATGTTGTTTGAAATGACCCTTTCTCCAAACAACAATTATCCGTAATGATTTTACAAAATCTGGTTAACCAATGATAATCGAAAACAATTTCTCATTTAAAACATATCAGAGTTCAGGGCACAAAACCCGCCCACAAACCCACTACAAAGATATTCATTACTCAGGGCAGACCTAACAACAGGAGAATTCACAGCCCATGAATCTTATGACATTGAATCTCACAATTAAGATTTCATACAAAACAATTCCTATCAAGGATATGGTTGTGGGTCCACCAAAATCTTAGAATATGAAAATAAGGTCTCACGCCTAACAAAAGTTAAACAATTATTCTAAAACAGTTATCCAAACAGTAAATATGATATCTTTGAAACCATGAGATGTCCTATATAGCAATATAGAAAATAATACAACACCAATACCACAAAAGGCCTACAGGATTCTCAACGTCTATGCCTTTGATTGCTTCCCTTGGCCTCCAGCCAAATTAGAGGTCTTGCCTGAAAAATATTTATAACAATGGGGTGAGACATCAAGTCTCTTGGACTGAAATTATACTTTTACATTCTTTACCTCTCCTCTAATCCTTAGCAATCGACTTTCTTCCATCTGGGCCTTTCTTAAATAACCATAAAAGTCAAAAAAATTTATTACTGTACTTATAATCACCTCTAACTTTGGTTCGAGATAAACTTCTGATAACCTTTCTAGGAGATTATGCTCAATATGAAACAAATGTACTGACTTCCGACTCAAGGCATATGCAACTATATTTGCCTTCCCTATATGATACTTCAACTCATGGTCATAATCTTTTAAGAACTCCATCCATCTTCTCTGTTGGTTGTTCAACTCTTTTTGATCCACAAGATACTTCAGGGTTTTATGGTCACTAAAGATCTCGAATTGAGACCTATATAAGTAATGCATCTAGATATTTAAGGCAAAAATGAGAGATGCCAGCTCTAGATCATGCGTCAGGTATTTCTCTTCATGAGGCCTCAACTGTCAAGATGCATAAGCCATAACTTTACCATCTTGCATGAGCACACATCCCAAGCCCTTCAATGATGCATCTGTATACACCGTGTCCAGTTTATGTGGGTCGGGTATGGTGAGAATAGGTGCGTTAGTTAACCAAGTCTTCAGCTCCTGAAAAGTTGCCTCACATTTCTCATCCCAAACAAATGGTTGTTCTTTCTTAGTCAATCTGGTAAGTGGCGTGGCAATCTGGGAAAATCCCTCTATAAAATGGCGGTAATAACCAGCTAACCCTAGAAAACTGCATACTTCTGTCATATACTTAAGTGTTTCCTCCTTTAACACAGCATCAACCTTGCTTGGGTCTACTGCTACTCCCTCTGCGAAAACCATATGGCCCAAAAACTTCACTTCTCTCAGCCAAAATTCACATTTTGCTCAGCTTCACATACAACTGATGCTCTCTCAGAATTTGTAGTACTATTCGAAGTTGCTTTCGGTGGTCCTCTTCACTCTTCGAATAAATGAGTATATCATCTATGAACACTACTACAAATTGATCTAAATAAGGTCTAAAGATCCGATTCATATAATCTATAAACACTGCGGGCATATTAGTCAACCCAAAAGGCATGACAAGAATTCGTAATGGCAATATCTAGTACAGAAGGCATTCTTTGGAACATCTTCCTCCTTTACCCTCAACTGATGATAACCCGAACTTAGATCGATTTTTGAAAACACCGAAGAACCTACAAGCCGTTCTAACAAATCATATATTCTTGGCAATGGATACTTATTCTTGATAGTAACTTTATTCAGCTGCCGATAATCAATGCAGAGTCTTAAGCTGCCGGCTTTTTTTTTTCACGAACAAAACTAGTAAACCCGTTTCTAACAAATCTTCAATCTACTTTTCAATTCAGCCAACTCTGAAGGTGACATCCAGTAAGGAGCCTTGGGGATCAATTCTGTCCCTAGTGCTAACTTAATGGCGAACTCAACTTCTTGCTCTGGAGGTAATCCAGTCAACTCTTCAGAAAATACATTAGGAAACTCTTTAACTATTTTGATCTGATCAATATTTCCCTAAGATTCTACTTGAACCAAGAAAAACACTACAAAGGCTTCACACCCCTTCCTTACACTTCTCTCTACTTGAACTGCTAAGAACATTATCGGATCTTGAGGAATTTCTTTAATTACTGTGTAAGCGTTAAATTGCATAGCTCTATTCTTACATTGCAAGGTTACATTATTGGATAATAACTAATCTATGCCCATAATCATATCTATACCCTACATGGGTAGACGAATTAAATCAATGATCATTTCATGACCCATATATATAAACATCAATTTCTTACACACCATAACAGTTTTCACATGTATACCAGCAGGAGTAGACACAAACAGATCATATGGAAGATTACTCATAATAAGCTTTAATTTTTCTGCATAGTCATAGGAAATGTAAGAAT
This sequence comes from Inga laurina, assembly GCA_963855925.1. Taxonomy (NCBI): domain Eukaryota; kingdom Viridiplantae; phylum Streptophyta; class Magnoliopsida; order Fabales; family Fabaceae; genus Inga; species Inga laurina. The sequence goes on along the minus strand of OY979703.1, from coordinate 11,857,638 downwards.
GGGTAGCACCAAAATCATATATGACACATAAAGGATGACATTGAAGAAGAACAATACCTTAGATCAAATTTAGAGTAGCTCTCGCCTCCTCAGAAGTCAAAGAAAACACTCGTCTGGGTATTGACAGTCTAGATGTCCTGTCCTCTTTCCTTCTCTTAAAACAATATTTCACAATATGATCCTTCTCCCTACAAGTAAAACAAGTCCAACACTCGCCAGGATGTGCTCTCCTACGAGTACAAGGAAGGCGCTGAGTCACACTAGGAGTTAATGTTACTGATCCTTGTTGGGAGTCCTGATTCCCTCTGGTATGGTTGCCACAGCTCTAACTCATGGGATGACGATTCCTCTGCTGGAAGCTTCCCTGATAGAAACTCCTTCTGCTCCCAGAGCCACCAGAACTTGAATGCTAGTTTTCTTATTGACACCCCCTGATATTCCCATATAACTATTAAATTGACCTTGAGAATCCCTTTTCATGGATCTCTCAGCATCTCTATATCTTCTACAGACTTCTCAAATTTTTGCTATCAATTCCTCGAGGGTGGTGATGTCATATGTGCCAATTTTTGCCTTGACGATATCATTATATTTTTCGAACATCTGTCTAGCTAACTAATTGTTGTGTGCCTTATTTGTTCTATCTAACTGTGACACATATTTGGCGAAACCCATAAATTTAGCTATAAATGTGTTTTCATCTATGTCACCCTGCCGAAGAATGAAGAACTCAACTTCTTTTTGGTGCCACATCTTAATGGGAAAATAGTAATCAAAGAACATTCTCTTAAATTCATCATACTCAAGTTGATGTCCATCAGCAGGCTTCACAGTATTCCACCAATCTAATGCACCACCTGCTTATAGGTTCTTTGTAGCTATCACCTTTTGATATTTATCACACCCAATTGACTTAAATAACATTTCTAACCTATTAATCCAACTTTCAGCATTTGTTAGCAATCCTCCCTAGAATTTCTCAAGATGGAAACGATCTAAATGTTTCTATACTGTAAACATGTTTAGAGCACCCTTTTTTGATATACTAATTCATCAGGCTCGGAGTATGGTAGATATGGAATTGATTCCTTAGAATAAGCACTATTCTCTTTTTCTAATTCAACATTAACCTCCTGGGTATGATCCTTATTTTCCCCGCTCAACCTTTCACTGGCTCTGCCTCCTCTAGCCTTCTCAACCGTTCTTCTGTCGTAAGAGTCCATCCATATAGATGTCGCAACATTTCAACCTCAAGTAAATGCTTCGGAGGCCCATTAGGTCTATGTTTGCCATTATCATCGAGATCTGTACGTTGGTATTCACCATCTCTCCCTACCTAAGGGTAAAACCCACCCAAAGAGGGAGAATAGTAAAAACAAGAAACAAAACACAACACAAAAGGGAAGTAGGTGTGTAAAGATTCTATATTGCAATAATCTAAATGTGATGCATGACAAGCCAAGAAATCTTAAATCATAGCTCTGATACCAAATTGAAACGACCCTTTCTCCGAACAACAATTATCCGTAATGATTTTACAAAATCTGGTTAACCAGTGATAATCAAAAACAATTTTTCATTTAAAACATATCAAATTTCAGGGCACAAAACCCGCCCACAAACCCACTACAAAGACATTCATTACTCAGGGCACACCTAACAACAGGAAAATTCACAGCCCACGAGTCTTACGACATTAAATCCCACAATTAAAATTTCATACAAAACAATTTCCATCACTGATACGGCTGCGGGTCCACTAAAATCTTAGAATATGAAAATAAGGCCTTTCGCCTAACAAAATTTAAACAATTATTCTAAAACAGTTATCCAAATAGTAAATATGATATCTCCTAAAACATGAGATATCCTATAATGGTAATATAGAAAATAATATAACACCAATAACACAAGAGGCCTACAGGATTCTCAATGTCTATGCCTCTGGCTACTTCCCTTGGCCTCTTGGCAAATTAGAGGTCTCACCTGAAAAATATTTACAATGACGGGGTGAGACATAAAGTCTCAATAACCAAAATCAATTTATAAAATATGCAGGAAAGGATTGTAAGTCAGAGAAGCAGGTTTAATTCATAATATTAATAATATTTTCAATAATTAAATTTCACATAATATAGTCAACAATTAGAACTGTCCTTACTTATCCATCCTGCTCCTCTTTATAGTTTCTGGACGTGGTACAACCTATTAGTGTTAGTATACCTGATCAAAGGTTGGCTAGTCACTTCAAGAATACTGCCCCCTCCTATGCCAGCACCAATATACCATAACAGGGAGGTGTCCGCCCAAAACACTCAACTCAAAATATGGGCCAGGAATGAGAGAGCCAATGGACACAGTTTCACCATATATTTTTCACAAAACCCAACATATCCCATAATAGAAAAACAATATATCAATATAGTTATCAAAACATTTACAAATTATCATACCTTGTACAACATTCCATCTCAAACATCATAACCATCACAACAGTGACAATTTTAATAATATCTATGCTCATATATACAAGTTGAAAAATACATTGCTTCATTGAACTAGGTTCATATTCAAAAATACACATAATCTTTCAAAACACATACAAGTAGTATAAATGAAAGTAAGGTTTAGAAAATATCTTATAATCTAAAACAAGCATATAAAATAAATTAACTCCGGCTACCTCAACTCCAAGCTTGACCTTAACTTGAGTAGCAAAACACAAATAATTATCGATCACAAGAAAACTCTACATTATCAATGTAGATACCAATTAACCACAAGTAATACTAAAATAAATAATTTATGCAAATTCAACTCCCGAAAATCCAATTTTCTCTACAACCATTATCCTCAAATATTTCAATTTTCTTAACAATCCTTGGCCATGGATGGTTTCTCATGAGCTCAAATCACTTATTAAAATCCTTAAATAATCTCTACATCATATTCTCATATCAATCACTCAATTTTATAAATAAAGTTTCACCTTCAATATAGCTATAATCATAAAATCATCAATATCAACCTTCTAGAATAATTAAATTTATTTTTCTAATTTATATGAGTATAGTCTAATTATTAAACAATATTTGAAATCTCCACATAATTAAAATCATATTAAAATCAAATTTCTAATATCAAATTATAATTTTATAATTTTACATAACACAAAATCTACAAAACTAAAATGATTAAAATTAACTATTAATTATTCTTTACATTTCTATAGTCATATATTGACAAAATTCAAAACTTGCCTAAAATCTTATCCCCAAAATATTCTCTAACTGGCGGAAAATTTCTTTCATAGGAAAGAGAAAATTATATAGAACATTTTTCATAAAAGAAATATTATGATTAGAAGAGAATCTGAGTACCTTATTGATTTCAAAAGCTACAAAAACTGGGACTTTATGAACTCCACTCCTCCAAAATTAACACTTCGTCTGAATGACAAAGTGAAGTAAGAGAGGGGGTTTATATAACCCCCTCCTTCTCGGTAGTGTGATTTTTAATTAATTTAATTATTTTTTTTATATATCACACTACCGAAAGGTGGTGTGATTGAAATGCTTTTTTTTGTGAGAACTTTTAAAGCAAGAGTGGAACATTTACATAAAAAATGATGACAGAGAATTCTAGTGAGAGAAAGAATGGGAACAATGATCGTTCGAAAGGGAATGGAACTATCTCCAATGTAGGAGAAGGGAAGCCAAAGGAAGAGGATGATTTATTAGGCAGGAGCATAAAGAAGCCGTTCACAGGGTGCCCATTGCCAGATAAGGGAAGTATAGAGACACAGGGGTAGTAACACTTTGATGTGTTGATAGAGGAGGTGACTGAACTAGCTCTACAAGAAGCACCGATTCACTTGAAGCAGAGTAAGAAGATTCCGATTAAGAGTCAAATCTCTTATAAAGCGAAATTATTGGGAGAGGAGGTAAACAAATATGCCAGAAGTTTTGATAAATTGATAAATAAATGGCTTAAGAAGGAGGAAGAGATCTCCCCAATGCCAACAGAAGAAGAAACGATGGTGCTAGGTGCAATCCATTCCCTACACATCTCAAATAAGAAATTAAAAGAATTATGTAGACCGTAGAAGGATGCGCTTATATTGACGGTATTGGGGAAAAAAGCAAACCTACACATGATGAAGGATAGATTTAAAGGGCTTATCAGATCAGACAATTTTGATATTATAGATCGTCCCAATAATTATTTTGTCTTTAGAACATTTGAGAAAACATTGAGCTCTAAACTCCTTTTTGAGGGGCCATGGCTAATACAGGGTCACTATCTTGCCGTACAAAGGTGGAGTCTAAATTTTAATCCTTCTTGTAATAAGGTAAGGTGAGTAACAGTCTGGATAAGGATTTCTGCTCTTCCTATGCATATGTATTCTGAGGATTGCATCTATGAGATCGGTAATATGATCGGAAAAATGATTAAAGTGGATTTGAATACACTGGCTCATCAAGAAAATAACAAACAGGCCATTGAAAGGGGGAGATATGCTAGAGTGAGTGTGGAAGTGGATCTTAACAAGAAGCTCCAATCCATATTCATACTCAGAAACCGTGTGTATACAGTGGAATATGAGGGTCTCAGTGTTATATACTTTAAATACGGATTATATGGTCATTAACTAGAAGGTTGCCCTAACAAGGCCCAAAACCTAGGTGCTGCCTCAGAACATGGGTTACCGGAAAAATCTCTGGCGGCCTTTAAAGAAGAGAAGAAATAGTTATTGATGTCCGTACCCGGTGTATCGATGGAAAAGGAGTATGGGTCCTGGATGCAAGTTAAATCATATATCAGATCACGCTCTCCAAACACCGACTTAGTCAGGAAACAATAGGCTAAGTTGTTATCTTTTGTCCGATCAAATATAAAGGAAGCTGAGAAAGGGGGAGGCTCATGGTTCAGTGTGCTGCAGCATATTGAATTAGATATCAAATCAAAGGAATTTCCAAAATCAAGTAAGAAGAAGGATTCAGAGTTGCAATGGAAAAAGAAAGAACCGATCAACCAACCCATAAATAGCACTGAAAATGCGAAGACCCAATGGATACATAAATTAATTTCGATCTTTGAGGAAGGAGAGCCTAGCGATGCTAAAGTGATTACCGAAGAGAGAGAGTGTGTCAAGATGCAGAAAGGTGTTAAAATGGTGACCGAAGAGAAAGAGAGAATGTTGGGAAGCCAAATGATGAGAAAAAGCAGGGAAATACCAAGTTGAAGGCAAAGTCAAAGCCAAGGGTCCCAATCTTGGCCAACGTGTAGGGGGAGATAAGGGACCGGACTAAATTCGTTAATGGGTCTACAATAAACAAAAAGGCCTTGATTTAAATAAGAAGGGAATCAAAAGGAATGACAAAATTTATAAGCTAAAGATCTCAACTCCAACATTCAAATGCAAACAGGCGGGCTGAAATCACTCTCTTGTCTTTGGATCATTATCAAATAATGGATCCTTGTAGTGGGACCAATTATTGTCTCAGATGCCAATGAATGGGCCTTTGGTTATTTCAGACCCTACAGGACAAAATAGACCCAACATGCCTCATAAGCCTCCCAATTTAAACTACAAGCTAAGTGTTGAAGCAATATGTGAACTGACGACACCAACTGAGCCAGTGCCTCAAAACGAACTATCACATATAGCATGGGCTTATAGTAGATTGGCTACAATATTAGATGACTCAGATAGTGCTGTTAGAGAAGACAGACTCTGCAAAGATGAAGGCATAGAGCTTTCTGACTCAGGCCAATGACTTGCTATTTCCAGGTTCTTTATCTCTTGATTGTTTATTTATGGTTGCTATGAATATTTTATCTTGGAATTATAGAGGTGCAGCCTCAAGATCCTTCCCTGGATGAATTAAAGACTTCGTTTAAGGTAAAGATGTAAAGATCCTTATCCTTAATAAAACTCACGTTAGTGGCACTAAAGCTGATAAAATAATCAGAAAGTTGAGTTTCAATACGTGGCTAAGATTAGAAGCCACAAGGTATATGGATGGCATTTAGGTTTTATGGAATGCCGAAGAAATTTCCCTAAAGTATATCTCATCATCTACTCAGGTTATTCATGTCAGAGTTGAGGTGCCGAATGATCCGAATCAATTTATCCTTTCTTGTGTTTATGCTGAACCTACTCAAAGCATACGTCAAGACCTATAGAAGGATTTAATTGAATTCAACGATTTAATTAACCTCCCGTGGATAGTGATTGGCAATTTTAATGCTTACCTGTATAGGGAGAATAAACAGGGGGTCCAATCATAATATAAGATCAATGAAGCAATTTGAAAATTGCATTATTCAGACCCAGCTCATTTAAATAGAGATTGTTGGTAAGAGTCTCACTTGGGAATAGGGGATATTGAAAGAGAAGTTAGACCGGGCTTTTATGAATTCCGAATGGAGCAAAATGCATCCCTTTACAAAGGTGCACTATTTAAGTAAATTTGGGTTTGTTCATAGACCAATCTTACTCAAGGCAGCTCCTTCTTCAGCTAATCATAAGGGGACTCCACCTTTTCATTGTTAAACAGCTTGGTTTTTAGAAGAAGGATTTGGAAAAGTAGTGAAATGTTCGTGGAGCTCAAGGCAATAGAACGAAAAAGTTGATAATTTTAGTAAGGTAGAAGGGGAATGGAATAAAACCAGAATGGGTAATCTGCAATTAAGGAAGAAGAATATTCTCCAGACTAAAAATGAGTTATAGAAGGAGTATAAAAGCTATTTTATCAGCTTTACCTTCATACCACATGTAAACGATGTTGTTACCTAAAGGAGTTCTGCGAGAGCTAGAGAAGAAAAGTAGGAGCCTCTTATGGGGTGAGATGGAAGACCAAAAGAAGTTACACCTGGTTTCGTGGGACCTAATCACTAAAGATAAGAGAGATGGTGGCCTTGGGATTCGTAATTTGTGTAAACAGAATGAAGCTTTTGTTATGAAACTTTGCTGGCATCTCCCGGTGAATAAGGAAACTTTGTGGGTCCATATCCTTAAGACAAAGTATAGATGGGATCAAATTAATAAACCAGTGCCTAAAAAAATGCTTCCTTTACTTGGCAGGCAATTTGTTCTATTTGGGAGAAATTCCATAGAAGGATGGGTGTTAAAATTGGAAATGGTATATTGGCTTCATTTTGGTATGATAACTGGTCTGAGTTAAACAGGCCTTTGATTGAGCTAGTTCCGTGTTTTGAAGCTTTTATTAATGCCGAAGAAAAGGTTTAAGATTATGTGACTTCTTCGGGTGAATGGGATACAGTCAAGCTCGGTAAATGGTTCCATGCTTCTTTTATCGAACGAATTATTTGTACACACCCTCTGAGTGAGGAGAGAGGAGAGGATAAATGTTTTTGGAAGCCATCGTCTGACGATCATTTTTCTGTTAGCTCTGCATATCATTTTCTTTTTGCAGGTTCTCAAAGTTCACGTGGTCCCCTTTGGAGACTAATATGGAAATGGACGGTGCCTGAGAAAATTAAATCTTTTATGTGGATCGTTGCTCATGGAAAAGCACACACATCACAGTTAAGACTTTGCAAGGGGTTAGCAAATCAAGCAGGATGTCCTTTCAATTGCAACCAGGAGGAAGATATGATGTATTTATTAAGGGATTGCGTCAATGCTAGAGAAAGGCGGATATAAATAATCAATCCAGTTTATTGGGATAAGTTTGCGACCTTACAGGGACCGGAATGGATACAATGGAATCTCAAGCAAGAAATGGGTAGAAACTTTATAGAGAAAATCAACTAGCAACCCTTTTCGGATATGTTTGCTGGGACATTCGGGTAGATCGTTGTAAAAAAGTGTTTGGGAAAGTTTCGAAACATGAATGCCATAATGTCAATTCTAGTCTGTTCAAAGCTAGTTGGGACATGGATTTAACTTCCCAGTGTCAATTCTATGGGTGGACGGACATCCGACGAGAAGATGTGATCATAAGGAAGCCTAGATTCATCACTTTGGAGATAGACGGATCTGTGTTGGACTCAGGTCAGAGAGCCTATGCTGGAGCTATTACGGGAGAGGATGGACTTTGGTTAGGTGGTTACATGTGCAAACTTACGCAAATTCCTCTTGTGGTAGCTGAAATCATTGCTATCATACAGGGTCTTCAAATATGCTGGAATAGGAATTTTAAATGTATTTTTATTCTCATTGGTTGTCTTGAGGTATTTTCTTTACCCATTAGGGGTTGTACTAACAATCATCCTTTTAGAGAGGTTATTGAGGATGCTAGATTTTATATGGCTAAAAATTGGTAGGTTCTTATTAGCCATTTTCCTGGAGAGCAAAATAGCTTAGAGGATCACTTGGCTAAATTAGCTCACAATATTGTAAGGAATTTTGTTCTCCTTGATTAGCCACCACCTTCCTATCGGGAGGCGGTTGATAATGAGGGGTGAATAATTGGTGTTAAAGCCAATGTTTTGCATTAATCTTTTATAAGATTAATGTATTCCAGTATTATATTAAAAAAAATGCTTTATATATATATATATTATTTTATTTTATTTTTATTATTTATTTCTAAAAATCACTGATAAATTCACAATTATGTCCAAAATTTTAATTATATTCTACAAATAAAAATAAGGATGTTATATTGTTCATACATGTCTGTTGATGTTAATGAAAATGGAATGTGGGTGCCAAAAAAAAAACTCTACTTGGCCATTAGAGTTGTGTCGTCCAGGAGAGGAAAGAGCTGGATATATATATTATCTTGCATCGATTTTCAAAAAAAAAATATTCATATATATAAATATAACTATAATTACAAAATATAATTTTAAATATATATATATATATGTGTATTAAATGTTATTTATAATTTAGGACGTAAAAATGTTATTTATAATTAAATTTTATTATACATTTAATTGAGTTTGGAAAAAATCACTTTTAATATAAGGGTAAAGTTGTCCATGTGAAAATAATTTCCCTCTCCTCCCCCCTTGAACCAAACAAGGTAATATTAAAATCTCTCCCCTTCCCTTTATTTTTATCAATTCAAACAAGATAATATTAAAATCCCTCTTATCCCCTCCCCTCCCCTCCGTTGAACCAAACAGACCCTTAGGGTGTGTTTGGTTTGAGGGTTAAATTACTTTCTTGGGTTTAAGGTATTTAAATTTTGAGCGGGAACTCAAAATTTAAAAGGAATGAGAGGCTAAATTTTTGGGCGAGAATCCAAAATTTAAAAGAATGAAAGGGTAAATTTTATGTTTCTTCCGTCCAAAATTGTCATTTACCCTCCTCCCCTCCCCTCCCTCCCACCCTCCCCTCAAACCAAACACAACCTAAGGACTGAGGGGAGGGGGCAAAATTACAATATTGGACAAAATAAACCCAAAATTTACCCTCTTACTCTTTTTAATTTTGGGTTTCCACTCAAATTTTACCCTCTCATTGTTTTTAAATTTTGGATACCCCCCAAAATTTAAATACATTCAACCCAAAAAGGTAATTTAACCTCTTCTCTTCCCCTCCCTCCTCTACTCTCTAGGGTTTGTTTGGTTTGATGGGAGGGGGGAGGGGGAGGGGGAGGGGAGAGAATGGGGTAGAAATTGCAATTTTGGGTTTAAGAAACCCAAAGTTCACCCTCTCATTCGTTCAAATTTTGAATTTTCGCTCAAAATTTAAATATCTTCAACCCAAAATGGTAATTTAAACCCCCTCTCCTCCGCTCAAACCAAACACACCCTTAGTGACTAAAACCATAGTAGATCAGAATCAGACCCCATATACCATGCTTGTTGCAAAATTCTATCCTAGTGGAGCTTGCATCAACAGTGATTCTTTGATCTTTACTATAGTGAAGATAAGTACTCTTGCTAGGGATGAGCAAAAAAACCCGATGGCCCAGATAACCCGGTCTAACCCGAGGTAACCCGATCCAGTTCGGTTTGATGGAAAGCAGCCTTATAACAAAATGTACCCGACCAGACCAGACCAACTACTCGGGTTAAACCGGGTTCAAGACCAAGTTCTCAGTCCACATGGTCTGGTCTGGTCTAACCCAAATCATTTAGTTTTTGTATAAAGAAAATTAAGTGGGTTTCCTAACACCACCCTCATTATAAAAAGAGAGAGAGAGAGAGAGAGAGAGAGAACATCCACCCTCACCCACGTGAACCATACACCTTCACTTTCTTTTTTGTTGATTTGACATACTTTGCTCCCACACCATTTCATCAATCTCATCACCTTCCCTCTTGTATCAAAAAAAAAATCTCATCACCTTCCCCACCATAAAAAATGGCACTCAATGCCTCAATCTCCTCCTCCTCGCATCCTTGCCTCCATCCCTTCAATTCTCACTTCATCCTTGCTTCCCTTACCCTTAATCTCACAGCGCTGCTATCCATTGTTAATCACTCACCTCAGCGTTGATCCCTACAGACTACGGTCCTCCTATCAACGTCGATCCATCTAGTCCTCCTCTTAGCGTCGATTCATCTGGTTTGTGCTGCTGGTTCTCCTCTTAGAGTCACTCTGGACGCTCCCTCTGACTCTCTTCTCAATCGGCATCCCTTCCTTTATTTTTCATTCCTCTAATTTTTTTAAAAAATATTTTCAGAGCAAAAAAATTAGATAGTTGGACTGCCCAAACTAGTCCATCAGCCCGAAGGACCAAATCCGGTCTGACCCGAGTTCGGGTTGTTACCAGACCAGACCTTGGGCTGCCTTTTTCAGCCCGAGGTCTTAACCAAACTAGACCTCAGGCTAGCCTCTAACCCGGTCTGGTCTGGTCCATGATCATCCCTAACTCTTGCCGAAAAGACTTATTTTTTGGTTTTAATATCCACTGAAACGAAACAAGTTTTTTTTAAAAAAAAATTATAGTGATTTTTGGCTTTTTGAAAATTGGGGTGTTTGAGTTAACGTTTTAACAACTGGAATTTTTTTTTTCTAAAAACAGTTTATGAGAAGAAACTCAAAAATCTGGTTTTTCCAAAAAATCTAGTTCTACCATTATCAATCCAAACATAAATCACATTTACAATCTGTTTTTTATAAAAATCAGATTAAAAAAAGCCACTACTGCTACCATTAATTCAATCGGGACTGTAGTTCGGCAGTGGTTGGTCAGCAGTCACTCAATTTTTTTGGGGTAATGCTGACGTGTGAATGTTATCCTTTACAAGGTTGTTGTTAAGAAGACGCACATATCTTCGACCAAAAAAGAGAAAAACAATAAAAAAGGAGACACACATATAAAGTTTGGCCGAAAAAGGAAAAAAGAAGACGAATAAAGATTGCCACATATATTTACACGTTCCTGGAAAGATACTGCTTCATCTTGTCACAAAGAAGACAAATTAACTTAAAAAGAAAGCGTGATCTTCACGTTATCATTACACCGAATCCACTTATAATTACAGTAAACTGTTAAAAAAACCAATTATTTCAATGATTTTTTCTAACCTACAAACTGTACAAATTGTTATTACTATAAAATATAAAGTGCGGTGACCCCGTGAATAGCATGGAATTATGGAAATCACGTCACAGCTCAAAAAAGTTACTATGTCGGAATAGTTTGTTTAATTCTATTTTCTATTTTTTTTTGCTTTCAGAATCAGTTTTATAAAATAATTTTTGGAAATAGATTTTAAAAATAGAAAAAAAATCTATTTAGGTAATTATTTTGAAAAATCTGTTTTTGAAGTGCTTTAGCTATGCGGTCACTAGTGGTAATGTGAAGGTAATCATCACTAGTAGTATAATGTCAATAATAAATAAATGGTGACCTTAGGAAAAAAAAAACAAGTAAAAATTATTTTTTTTAATTTTTAAAAACAGTTTACCATTTTATTGTTTTTTTAAAGAAGCCAGTTTTTAAAAACAAAATTAAACAGCCCCAAGTGTCGTCCTGACGTTTATATGAAACTCCTCATAGGAAGGGCATAGAAATCATTCGGATGTGAATCCATGCAACTTGCATTATTATTATTATTGCCAACAAAAGTGCATTAATCTCAAAATGCTCTTGGTAAAAAAAAAAATCACAAAACGCTCGGTACAGAGTTTGTGCCAGTATATTTATGATTTACACTTATGTTATCAATTTTTAAAACATAGAAATTTCTAAAAAAACTAAAACTAAAATCAATCATACTAGCGAAACGAAAGATATGATTTTTTTTTCACAAAAAAGTGATTTTTTTAAAAAAATGAAAGTAAGATTTTTTTCCCCGAGGAAGAGTGAGAAAATTGTAATTTTAAGTTTTGCAGCCTCAATACTTTTTTTGTTTTTGGGTGAGTCGGCCCCAATTGTGTTCAAATAACTTAGAATGCAAGCTATTTCTCTTTTTGGAAGCCCAGAGGGAACGGCCCAAGAAACAGCAGAATTGGTCTTTCCTTTTCACGCCTCAGATTTTTCGCCGATGCGGACCATTTTCCTCTTTATCATCAACAAAACGGACAGTGTTGAGTGAAGAATAGTGACACTACTGACTACAGCTCAGCTGCTTAAAGCCTCAAACTAAAAGGCACCGAAGGAGAACCTCGCTTCCCACCGTCTGGGTTCGACTCTTTGATTCTTGTGTTTGCGACCTCTTCGTCTTCCCCAGGTCTGCATCGTTCGTTTTATCAATTATTGTTTGTTTCCCATTTATAATTGTGTTGAACTTTCTCTCCTCAACCGGAATTTTGTGCAATTGGTGTTGCATTTGCTCTTCCGATCTAATCAATTGATTGACGTTGGATATTGCTGAGTTTTTTTTCGAGATCATGGACTGTGGACTATATTATGCAATGCACCGTTCAAGTTATAGTTCATTTTACTTGAGCCACCTCTCAACGAAACAGCGCCTTTTTTTTTTTTAATTAAATTTATATTTGACAATTAACATTAATTATTCGGGGGCACTTTTGCTCCCTTAAAAAGGTTTCTGTTATTGATAAACAGGTATTGTCAGAGAGTTTTGGGCGAATCAAATGTTTGAGTCTCGTGAGCCTCTAAATTTCTTCATCGATTGACCTGCCTATCAGAAGTTTGGCAACCTAAAATGGCAACTTGTATATCTACAAATTTTTCACCTTCGAAAACTATAAATGCAACAGGGGTGCTAACTGTTCACAAGGGAAGAACATTGACAGAGAACTACCCAGGGAGAAGTTGTTGCTTGAAATATGACAGGCATGGATGTTCTGGTGGTAACCGAAAGTCAGCGTTGCTTCAGGTTAATTGTTTGGCCAATTCCCACAATGTCAGCCCATATCATAGCCGGGACCCTTTTCTAAAGCTACATCCTGAGGTTTCAATGCTCAAAGGGGAAGGGAACAGCGTGGCGCACAATCCAAGAAAGGATATGACTGCTGGAAATGACCCTGAGAACTTAGGAGATTTATCTAGTCCAAGTAATTACAATGAAGCGAAGATCAAAGTTATTGGCGTGGGAGGTGGAGGGTCAAATGCAGTCAATCGCATGATAGAGAGTTCCATGAAAGGCGTAGAGTTCTGGATAGTTAATACCGATGTTCAAGCCATGAGAATGTCACCTGTCATCCCTGGTAACCGTTTGCAGATTGGTCAAGAGCTTACACGGGGTCTTGGTGCTGGTGGCAACCCCGAGATTGGGATGAATGCTGCAAAAGAAAGCAAAGAATCAATAGAAGAGGCAGTTTATGGAGCTGATATGGTCTTTGTTACAGTAGGTTCAACTTCTTATATCTACCAGCAATAATAGCTTATCCTAAGTGAAATATTGTTTTATATATGGGAGGCTGGCATCTCAATGTATCAAAAGCACAAATATTAACCATTTGAGCATGTGATACATGGAATTCAATATCTCTTATGTTATTATTGTCTTTAACATGGGATCTCAAATTTTCATTTACCTTACCTTAGATTAGATTTTTAGGAATCTTGGAATTTAAGATTTCCGCATGTACTGTGCCAGAATATCTTAAACACCAGTGCATGCAGGTTCAGTAAGTTTTTCATTATTGGCATACGATTTTAGCCTTGGGAGTTCAAATTCGTTTTTGCAGGCTGGAATGGGTGGAGGAACTGGCACTGGGGGAGCTCCAATTATTGCTGGAGTTGCAAAGTCAATGGGTATACTGACTGTTGGTATTGTCACAACCCCTTTCTCTTTTGAAGGACGGAGGAGGGCAGTTCAAGCCCAAGAAGGAATTGCAGCCCTCAGAGATAATGTTGACACTCTGATAGTCATTCCAAACGACAAGCTACTGACTGCAGTTTCTCAATCTACCCCTGTAACTGAAGCATTCAATCTGGCTGATGATATACTTCGACAAGGTGTTCGTGGGATATCCGATATTATTACGGTATGGAGTCTGCGAACATCCTTGAACAAGAACAGATACCTCCCCGTTACTACTGCATTCCTCATTCCATATTCTGCTTGAAATTGATTATGAAGGAGAAAAAGGAAAAGAATGTATACAAGGGGAATCCTGAGTGTGTTTTCTCCATTTCTTTGGACAAAAGCTCCTATCCAATCAGTTTAACTTATTTGTCTTACCCTTTTATGCTCATGTTGTGTTGATTGGTTGCAGATTCCAGGATTGGTAAATGTAGACTTTGCTGATGTTCGAGCTATAATGGCCAATGCAGGTTCATCACTAATGGGGATAGGAACTGCAACTGGTATGCATGGAAACTGCACATGTGCTACTCACATTATAATGCAATGATTGGAACAAGAACTTTGAGTTCTGTGTGTTTCTTACTAAAAAATACTTCCCCCGCTCCTTAATATAAGACATATTTACCTAATTTAATTAGATTAAGGAAGTTAATTAAGTTAATTAATATGACATGTATTTTCTAAAACACTCTAGTCATCTATCTTAATTTCCCCCTTCCATCTCCTCCTCGATGATTGTTGAGGGAGCACCAATAGGGGTAAATTAGGAAAAGAATGACAAATATGAAAACTATGTTTATATTTAGAACCAAGATCAACTCCCCAAATATGTCTTATATTAAGGATCAGAAGGAGTATATGATATGTCTAGAGGGGTAGGGTGGTGCTTAAATTGTAGGGGTAGAAGATGTACTATTTTGTGTGTGCATATTGAAATCACAAGAAGGGAAAGCTTTAAAGTTCGGGTTTGACACATTGATGGTGTATGGTTTTCAGAAATTAAATTTTACTTCCGTTCACCACTGTCGCTCGATCGTGATGATTATATGAAATATGTGGTCCGTTCATCTTTTTTTTTTTTCCCCGATTTTTTCTGTGAATTGATGAGCCTGTTCTGGTCCATGAATCATAGAACTTCCATCTCCTATTTGTGTTTTGTTTTAGGGAAGACGAGGGCAAGAGATGCTGCGTTAAATGCCATTCAATCACCTTTGCTAGATATTGGCATAGAGAGGGCTACCGGAATTGTATGGAACATAACTGGTGGAAGTGATCTGACCTTGTTTGAGGTAGATAGACATCCCCCTGACTATTGTAGGTTTTTGCTCGCTGATTGTTGGTTGTCATCATTCATGTTTTTTCACATCTCTTTAAGTTTCTTTTTTCTTTTGTCAAGATTTCTACATCTTAGTTTTTCATGCTTATATTTATGAAAGCAAACAAAATCTATGAGGTGGATGGAACCTTGTTTAAAGACAGTCTGCCTCTGTCAAGTGATTGTGATTTCTAGGTTGTGAACTTTGCTTGACAAATTTTCAACTTTGGTTCAGAATTTGAGCAAAGGCCCATTTGAACGGCAAACTTGGTGCTCATGCTTTCAGTGAAAAACAAAAATGTATTATTGCCCTTCTGTATGCTACATTTGATAACTTAATTATTTACAGGTAAATGCTGCAGCAGAGGTTATATATGACCTTGTGGACCCCACTGCTAATTTAATATTTGGAGCAGTGATAGATCCATCGCTCAGTGGTCAAGTAAGTTATAATATGTTAGCCTTTGGCATAATTTATATGAATGTGTGCATGTAACGCAGTTGCTCCTGCAGACAAATCTTTAATAAGCAACTTGCTAGTTATCCATCTGTCTGGTGCTCATGTCATTTGGTTCTACACAGGTAAGCATAACGTTAATAGCAACTGGATTCAAGCGTCAAGAGGAAACTGAAGGAAGGCCCCTTCAGGTATGACTCAACATGCTCTCTTTTCTGCTGTCCTGTAAATCAATAACTCTGCCTTTTGTTTTGAACGCAGGCAAGTCAGCTTGCACAGGGAGATACGACAGTAGGAATCAACAGGCGACCTTCATTCACCGATGGTGGCGCAGTTGAAATTCCTGAATTTTTAAAGAAAAAGGGGCGTTCACTTTACCCTAGAGCTTAATAGTTAATACCCTTTTTAGCCAGTACTGCCTTCTTTAATCCCTTTCATTTGTCTTCCAAGAAGGGGTGGAAAGTTGTATAATAATAAGCACTTCCATTTCTTCACGAGTGCATCAGCTTTTAGGAATATAAACAACTTGGTCCAAGGTATTAGGTCCCCTTTTTGCCTTGGTTGGCACCTTTAGGTCAGAGTTGTGCATATCCTTTGTTCATGAAAGTCAATTGTTTCAAGTTTCTTTCATTCCTTTTTTTCCCCGAATAAAGTGTTTCTAGTTACTACTGTGTAGTTGCCCCAAAGAGTGAGCGAGCTTCTACTTTTTTGTTTACGTAGAGATTTGCATTGATGCTGGTGTAGCTAGCTGGTTTCTGAGTTCATTACCCTGTTCTGATTTTTTTCAAATGAAAATAATGCATCTATCGATCACAAAAGATTACAAGAGTAAACAAAGATTAAGATGACCTTTTATCATCCATTAGTAAAGTGGGGGTTGATTAATATTCATTTCACCAAAAAACAAAATCGCCAAGTGGCCAAAAAATTTAGAATAATCTTAGTTACTTGTTGCTTTTTCCCAATCTTAAATTATTCATCATATAAAATTGTCTCTTAATTTCTACTTTGTTGTTTGCCTAGTTAAGATTTTCGGCCAAGTGTTCATAACCTGGTTCTGATAATCTATTAGGTAACATCCTTGTTACTCTTTGCCAGTCTTAGTTTCCTCGTCACTTAGAAATTGTCTCTCAAGTTTCATGCTTGGAAATTGAAACTGTTGATGCATTTCAAAAAATGTTTTTCCTTTTCTTTTCCCCTTTTAATCATGATTACTTTGATGTCACCTTAAACTTCTCCATGTGACATGGCAAAGTTTCATGAGGAAGTACAGCAATAAACGGTTTGTATTTTTGGAGGGTGAATGTCACGAACACAAAAATTAACTGAAGATGATAAAAACAGCTTAACGAAAATTCCAATCTCAAAAGATAGTTTCAATAAAGGTAGAAGGGAAAAACTATAGAACTACAGGAATATAGAGGTAAAGGAACATAAAGGGGATGCCAACCACCGAATTACAGGAAGGAGGAGGAGAAAATCTTTGTAACAATCTTCACACCCTTTATGATTAAGCCACTCCCATAATATAACTCTTCTTTTTTATTAATTGCATATAATATCTTGATCATTCAATCAAGCCTTTTCTATTGTATTCAAATTATTGAAGAAATTTATTATAGATCTAACCGAGACAACGGACATTATTGTGATTAAATTATAATATCAATATGGGCTTTGAAACATATCAATAGGCATAAAAACATTGGGTCCCACAGTGCAGTGTATAACTGAAGATATCATTCTCACCCTACAACGTGGCCAGTTTCATTTTCATATGATTTTTCCTTCACCTACGGCCTCTTACAACCCGATCCAATTGACATGGTCTAATGTATCTCTAACTTGAAAATCTATATGATATGAAATAGCTCAAACAGTACCAGCCGTATTTTTAAATGATCAATCTGTTGTGTTTTTGTAATGATCAACGTGGCCAATATTTGTCATTCAGGGCTTCTATTGCTCCATCCACAGAACGTAGCAACCAAATGCCTTTGGGCGCCATGGGAAAAAGAAACTTCAATACTTCTCGCCTGGAGTAGATTTTAATAGCCATAACCATCATGGACATTTTCTCCTCTTTCCAACACCAACGTAAACGCTCAAAGGAAGTGTGGTTACTTGGAATTTCTTAATTGGTGGCATCAAATCCCTTCATAAACCATCAAGCTCTCATACATTACCAGTAATCCCCACAGGAGCACGAACCATTTGAGAAATGGTGGAACCTACTGCTATCCCTAACAATTATAATTCTCCCAGTAACTTTTGATATGAACTTGATGGCAGAATGGCAATCATCACAGACTCTTAAATTCTTCTTCACAATAATTGGCTTCCTGATCGGCATGCTAATTAGTGAAAAAGCCACAGCAATCCTCTCACTATGACGGTGAAGATGCTTCTCTTTCAAAGCCTCATCCATGTCAACCAGAACTAATTCTGTCCGAGGAACATATCCTGCATTCTTTATCTGATCCAGAAGACTATCAAGCTTTTCATAAATTTCTTTCTTCCGAGGATGAGACCAGTCTTCAGCTTGAAATATATGGGTTTTATTTTGGATATCAACCCAGCTATAACCTGGCAATTTCTTTATGTTTCCATCTCTCATCATCTTCCTCAAACTTCTAACATCTTCCCATTGTCCGTCCTTGGCATAAATATTTGACAGCAAAACATGAGTTCCACTATTTTCAGGCTCAAGCTTCATCAATTTTTCTGCTGCTATTTTGCCCCTTTCCTTATCTCCATGGATTTTGCAAGCCCCAAGAAAAGAACACCACCCAAAAGCATTTGGCTCAAATGGCATGTTATTTATAAAATCTTCAGCTTCTTTGAGCTTTCCAGCTCGACCAAGTAGACCAATAACACAACTATAATGCTCTTCTCTCGGGATCACCCCATAAATCTTGTCCATGGAATGAAAGAATTTTAATCCTTCTTCCACCATTCCTGTATGACTACATCCTATTAAAAGACTCACAAATGTTATTGCATTTGGTTTAATCCCTTTGTCAATCATTTGCTGAAAAGTTTCAATGGCATTTCTTCCCAAACCATGTTGTGCAAAAGCTCCCAACAATGAATTCCATGCTATGTTAGTCGGGTTCTCAATCTCCTCAAACACTTGGGTTGAATGATCAAACAACCCACATTTTCCATACATATCAATGAGAGTTGAAGCAACATAAGGGTCTCTATCAAAGTTAGATTTGACAACTTGGCCATGAAGCTGGATTCCATGTTCTAGTGCTGCTTGGTTAGCACAGGCCTTGACTAAGCTAGAGAAAGTAAATTCATTAGGTTCGATCCCTTGCCTCCGTAAGTCATCAAAAGTACTTAAAGCCTTTTCGATTTGGCCCATCTCAACATATCCATCAATTAGAGCAGTATATGACACTATATTCCTACAATGTGAATCAGATTGGAAGATTTTTGAAGCACTTTCCATGTCTCGAGACTTTGAATACATGTCTATGAGAGTATTTACTAGAACAGTATCCAATTCAAATCCCAACTTGACAACAATTGAGTGAAGGGACTTCCTAAGATCAGAAGACTTTGATGAGCTGCAAGCACTCAAAGCGCTACAAAGTACGTGCTTATCAATCAAAATATCATCTCTGATCATCTTCTTGTAAGCTATCAAAGCTTCCTCACAATCTCCATTCTTCACATAGCCATCAATCAAAGAAGTCCACAATACCTGATCCTTGCAAGGCATCTCATTAAAAACCTTAAAAGCATCATGTATTATACCACACTTTGAGTACATGTCTGCCAAATTACTCCCCACAAATAGTTCGTTGCTAAAACCACACTTCATAGCAAGACTATGCATTTGTGTCCCAAGCTCAATCGACTCAAGAAAGACACAAGCTCGAAGAATACTCGAAAAAGCAAATTGCGTCAGTGCTTCTCCAGCATTCCTCATTAGACAAAAGGTATTCAGAGCCTCATGAAACCTCCAATTTTGAGAAAACCCAGTAATCATTACGGTCCAAGAAACCACATTTCTTTGTGGCATTTTGTCGAACAGTTTGGTCGCGTAACCAAGTTCTCCACTTCTTGAGTACATGTTAATTAAGTGATTGGTGATGAAGGTGCATAGTGGATAAGAACCGCGTATAAGCTGACCATGCAACTGTTTTCCTTTGTTTAACTCTCTAGTTTGTGCATAGCTGTGAAGAAGGTGAGCCAACTCTGTAGTGTCCTTCAGCTTGTTCCTCCCCAGAACAGCATACCAACTATGACTATTCATGAATTCATTTCACCTGGACCATCAAACCTGTAACATGTAATGGAATCTGAGAACAAGTGGTCACTCACTGTTATTAACAAATATCCTGCTGCATCTTTTAAATGGGTGCAAAAAAATGGAGAGAAGAGAGAAGAAAAGAGTCCGCGTTACCTGCTCAACGTATCTGAGCACCAAAACTCATATGCCAAAACGCTCCGTATGGATCAGTGGAAGAACCAAGGCCGTTTGATCCTCCATATTTCAATTTTCAACACTCTGAGATCGACAAGTGGAGGGGACAGGTTTGTATATTCCATTCATCAAATGGCTTCATTAGCAAAAATACACTTTGTTTCTATTGTCCCAAAGCTTCCAGCTGAGGGTCCATTCATCACATTTTCTGTCATCTTCGAACCTGCACAAGAAAATATGGAGGAAGAAAGGAGGAGGAACAAGGAATCAAAAAGAATTGCAGACAAGGAAGGAGAAGGAGAATGCATGCATCGTCTCATTCCAAATAAATGCAGCAACTAAATCATGTAAAGGTGAACTAAATTAACATATATGGTCAAATAGATGAATACCTTTGTGGTGCTCCCTAAAATAATTTGGGGTGCAATTTAACCCATCAAATTTTGAAAGAGCAATCTCACCCTTTGTTAAAGGCCCACAAACGTCTGTTAACTTTCTCCCACCTTTTCTTCCATCTGCTTCCACCTTCTCTATCGCCAGGCTGTTGAATATAGATATGCGAATTGGCTGTGTTTGATGAAGTAGGATACTGTCGGGAGAGGACGGTCGGGGGAGAACAAACGACCATGGAGATTTAGGGTGTGTTTGGTTCAACGGAAGTTAGGTTAGGTGAGGTTCATTAAAATTAGGTTAGGGGAGGTTATAATTTTGTTTGGTATCTTGTTTGGTTCAAAAGAGGAGGTGAGAGGAATTAATTATAAGTGGACAAAAATACCCTTCTACATATTTTCCTTCTTTTACAATGTTTTATTAATAATTATTATTTATAAAATTATTATTCTAACAATTATATACACTTGTTTCACACACTTGTCATCATGTTCAGTGGTCCACATCATTCTTCATTTCAGCAAGAAGGACCAACATGTGTTTCTAGAAAGAGAAAGCAACAACCTTTACAAGCAATAGATACAAAAGTGCAAACAAACATAACAAACTTCATGGAAAATCACAATAAAGTGAATGCATCTGAATAAGATGATCACCATCCAATAAATAAACAGGACAACAAAAATACTTTCACTTTCAAATCAGCCTCACAAACTAAATTAATGGCAATCAATCGCAAAGTCCAAAAATTCAACAATAAAGTCTCAAACTTCAATCTTAAAGAAGAAAGAAGCTGAGTTATCAATTTCCAAATTACAGGAGAAAGTTGAAATTTTTTCAGATAGTTCCAGATCGTTAGAGAACCAGATAGCATGTCTATTTAATCATCCTTAATTATTGTCTTCTATTGTACTCTGTCACGTTCCTTATCCAAGTATCTAATACTATGCAGCAAGGTTTATTGCTGAAGCTTTCAGCATCAGAAAATGAATGCAAAGAAAATTCAGAGAGATTGCAGTAAGAAATATAGAAGAAATCAGAGGAAATAGATAGTTTGAAAAAGGAAGTGGTAAAACTTGAGCAGCATGCAGATTTTCTGGAGAAACAGGTAGGCCAAGTTAATACTGTCTTAAAGGACAAAGAACAGATTTTTTTACAGTACAAGGAGCGAGAAAAGAAACTGGAAGATCAGATAACAGAGGTCTTGGAACAAATATCCAAGAAAATTTATGCAAACCACAGTTAATAATAGGGGATTGAGTATTTCAGATTTCAATTCTATCACCTAACAAACATTCTAATTGAAATGATGGAAAGAAACACATCACCTACCAATGAAGCAGAACCAACTGAGTTCAAATCATATGCAGATGCATTAACAACAATCCTGCATAACGTTTAAGCTAATAGTACGAGTGAAATAATATAAAGATCAATCACAAAAAATCCATTAAAGAAAATTAAAGCTTCAGCCTTAGCCAACCTCACTTTCAGAAACCATCATTCTGATGAAAACATTATCAAAAGAATTTATCTAAAAGAAATTGAAATAGTCATAACACAAATAAACCATAGTTTAGTTGAGTTTTGGCATATCTCGGTTTACAAGTAGTTTGTGCTTTAACTTGAGGCTGAGTGTGGACGGAAGGTTGTATAATTTTGAGAACAGCAGAACTTAAGAGGAGAAAGTTGTCATGCAAATTCTTAGAAAACTGCAGATAGAAGAGTGACGGAGTATAACAGTAAAATAAGCATATAAATACGCCTAGTGTGCTGAGTGCTGACTCCTCCATACAGCGTTTCTATGACTAAAAAACCAAATATGATGGTGACGGTGATGAGATCACTGGTTAAACATTTCCGTATTTCCTTTATTTTGCAAGATGAAGGACCATTGGATTCAAAAGGAAAACAGAGTCAAAGCGAAGAAGGTACAGCTTAATCACAGAGCTGGTTCAGGTAAGTTGATGGAATGGGAATTAAGGCAGAATCCATTTTATACCTGTCCGGAAAGGAAGGTGAGTAAACAAAGGGAGTGATTTGTTCCCTTGAGAGTAGGCGGAAAGAAGAGGAAAACTTGAAGTTTAAAAAAAAATTAAATCTATTAACTTCTACTCTCACCCAACAACAATATAATCAATCTAATTATTCCGTTACGTTCCCAAAAATGAACCAGAAGCTCAAACTTACGAGAACCATCAACACAGACTAAATCAATAACACACACAGCTTCACCAAAGCTCAAACTTACGAGAACCATCAACACAGACTAAATCAATAAGCAAGGTGGATGAACAAGTAATCAGTACTAAAGTGAACCATCAAATTAACCCAGCAATAACGATGAACAATGTCGGGTAGGGGAAAAAATTAATCCAATATCCAGCTCAAAAAAATGCTCAACCTAAAATGAACCAGAAGACAAATGGACAGGTCATTTACCATTCGGTCAACCAGACATGTGTCAGACGTGGATGAACAAGAAGAAATTAACCTTACCTGAACGAAGGAGGCAGTGACCTTGGACGAGCAACCGGCGGTAGCTTGAGGAGCAGGCGGCGGCGGCTGGAGGAGCAGAATCGCGAAGGAGACGACGCGATCTACAAGACAAATGGACAGGCAGCAACCTTCGATGAGCAACCGATGGTGGCTGCAGAAGCAGGCGGCGGCAGCGGCGGCTGGAAGAGCGACCGGAGACGACGCTGAAATACCGAACGCGCGAAGGAGGCGAACTTCGAGCGGGAGAAACGGAGGAAAAACGGAAGGGCAGACGGAGAAGGGATTTCGGACGCGAGGGGAGTGTTGGAAAATTGAAAAATTATCATGTACTCCCTCCGGTACTAATTACTCCCTCTTATCCTAATTATAAAATAAAATTAATATTTTTAAAGGAATTAAGGAAATAAATTAAATTACTTTAGAGTATTTATATTTATATTTTTTTCTCAAAATTAATTAATTTGACTAATAAATTAATATATAATCTAAGAATATTAATAATATAAACACTTTAAAGTAATTAATTGGCTTCCTTAATTTCTCCAAAAAAATCAACTTTATCTTATAATTAGGACCGGAGGGAGTATAAGACAAAGTTGACTTTTTTGGAGAAATTAAGGAAGCCAATTAAATTACTTTAGAGTATTTATATTTTTAGTATATTTAGATTATATATTGGAGTAGTTTATTAGTCAAATTAATTAGTTTGGAGAAAAAAATTAAAATATAAATACTCTAAAGTAATTTAATTGGTTTCCTTAATTTCTCTAAAAAAATCAACTTTATCTTATAATTAAGACCGAAGGGAGTACAACTTAGCCACAACAGACACAAATATCCTCCCCTGGAAAAAACCTCAAACCTGGAGGTTTTACAAAAGAGTGGATTAGACTAAAAAATAAGGTTAAAGTGTATATTTAGTCATTTATGTTTACATCAAGTATCAGTTTAATCCCTTAAATTTATAAAGTCAAGTTTCAGTCCTATGATATTAATGTTGTTAACTATCACTAACAGAAAATACTGATATTGCGAATTTAATGCTGACTGAGTAATAAAATGCAGACAAATCATAGTTGAATTTTATTTTTTAAAATATGATGATTTTTATATTTTAAAATTAAAATATCGCAAAAACTGAAAATAGGTTATCTCTTTCTGGTGGTTGACTGTGGCGTCTCCCTCTCCAAACCCTTGGACATGAATAGAGAAACTACGAATTGGGTCTTCGGGTAAAAAATAAAGACATAGAGTGTTATGATTGTAGGGGTGAATTACAGGAAAAGAATAATGAGAGCCTTGATTTCATATTCATCGATTCAGACAAAGACAACTAATTAAACTATCACAGGTGGTTGATCGAATTGGTGAAGGGTACGATAATACCTCGTGAAATTAATGGGTTTGTAAGTGAAAATAAAGGAAGGATAATACCTTGTACTAATGCATGTGCATCAGTGGGTCGGAGAGGAAGACCCAGTTGTCGACTTGAAGAGAAGATCATTTTCAGTTTTTGTCTTTATTTAAATTTTAAAATATAAAAATTATTAAAGAACTAAAATTTAAGTATCATTTATCAGCAATTTATTGCCGAGTCAACATTAAATTCACCATGTTAGCATTTTTTGTTAGTAGGAGTTAACGAAGTTAATATTAAGGGACTGAAAATTGACTTTATAAATTTAAGGAACCAAACTGATACTTGACATAAACATAAAGAACCAAACGTATACTTTAGCCAAAAAACAAAAAATCCTCCCACCCTCGCCTGCGCTCCTTTCAACCAAACACTCTTTTTTAATCTTCGACCCTTTTTTTTTTTAATTAAGACTGGAATTCATAACTCAACAATAATACAACAAAGCTCCCCATAGAAGGAGGAGACGAATAAGTCCCTCATCAACCACCGCCTACCCCTAAAGGAATCTTCAACCTTCTTCAATCTCACCTAACCTAATAAAATCTCCAATCAAACACAATTTAGTGTGTGTTTGATAATGCGTTTGACAACCCATAAGCCCGATTTAGGGCCTATAAGCCCAATTGGAGATTTGGTTTTTTTCCGTGTTTGGTAATGTGATTAGTGAAAATAGCTTACAAGAGTAAAAACAACTTTTCCCATAAGCCAATGGTTGGAGCTTTTAGCGATTGGTTTTTCCCATAAAATGTATTTTAAATATCATGTAGTATCAAAAAATATTTTTTTAATGCTTTGAACCCTTTAGAATATTTTTTCAGTTGTATCCAGTGTACTATCAGAATGATTACAATTTTACCCTTAATATACTTTTTCAGCACTAAAAATTACTTTAAAATATTTTTTGTACTTTTAACCCTTTAAAATATTTGTCCCTCTGTATCTAGTGTGTTATCAGGCTGATTGTAATTTTACCCTTAATATATTTTTTCAGCTCCAAAAAGTATTTTAAAATATTTTTTTGTGTTTTTAACCCTTTAAAATATTTTTTCAGTTATACCCGGTCTTAAGAGATAGACTACAATTTTACTTTTAATGTATTTTTTTTAGTAGTAAAAAGCACCTAAAACTTGGAATATTGATTTATTGATTTACACCCACTTTAAAATATTTTTCCAGTAGTATCTAATATTTTAAAGTGATTTTTAAATTTTAGATATTTACTTACTTTTTTAAATATTTTTCCATCCACTCTCTCTTATCATTGTCACAAAAATCACTTATGCTTAGGTCAATCCAAACATAAATTATACTACATAATCTGATTTTTACTAAAAGTAAGATTACAAGAAATTAAATTAGAAAAAATCATTTTTACAATCACAACTCCAAACACACACCTCTACAGTTGAGCAACGGTGGAGGGAGAGACGGCAGATATGGATCAGCACGGAAACAAGTCAAACAACGGAGAAGAAGCAAGAAGGAAAAATATGAAATCTTGAACTAGCAAGGCCCTATTTCAAAAAGCTATGACACAATCAGCATGGGGGACTGAATGGAGATGCCATTAATTAAAAGTATATTTACCGATACGTGCTCGTCAGTTTATGTACGATGATTTTTATTTCGCTTTTTTCCTTTTTTAGAGACACAGCGTGATCGATGCTCTTTATTTTATTAAAGGAATCTGAAAATTAGAAGATAACATATAAATTTTTTGACCAAAAATTAATTAGAAAATATCAAAACGTGATAAAGAATTTCCAACTTTTTTCTTACAAAATGACTGATCTGTCATTTCCCAATTTTCAAGTTCCTTTTCAACAATTCCCCCTTTCGTCCCTCGCTTTTTTGGTCCTTTTGCAAATTTACAGTTTTAATTTTTCCCCCATAAAACACTAATGAACACAAATATTCTGTAATTTGTTACTTTCGCTCTTGTTTTGTGAAGGAGTTAAGAGAATAAGAGTCCTATGCTGGGAGACTTGGTACTTGTTTGGATTAGCAGTGGAGAAGGATTTTTTTTTTTTTATTGATGGCTTTTAAAAAAGTCAGATAGAATGTGATTGGTGTTTGGATTTATGGTGGCAGAAGTAATTTATTTTTTCTAAAATTAAACATGTTTGGATTTGCATTTAAAAAGCTAGTTTAAACTGAAAGTGGCAAGAATCTTATTGAATAATATATATATATATATATATATATATATATATATATATATATATATATATATATATATATATATATATATATATATATATATATATATATATATATATATATATATTAGTTGTATATATTGTGATAATTGAAGTGAAAAATTAAAAAAATGATAAAATAAAAAGGTGCAATTATTATTGGAAAAAAAATACGTAACAGTATTTAATTAAAAAGGATAAATGTATATTTAAATTAGAATGCATACATAAAATGGCTCATTATTGGATCATCTACCCCTAACAAGTTGGTCTTTGACTGTGTCACGAGCATAATTCATTTGTGTTGAAGATAATCTACGGATAGTTGATGTGGATGTGATATCAATCGGATCATTAGTATATTGACCAGGTATATTTCCTCATTCAACTTCTTGAAAATCCATATCTGTTTGGGAATTTCTCCAGATAACATTATGTATAGCCATTTTTTTTTCTTTTCATGAATGGTGATGCACGGATGGCAGCTGCAGAAGCTCTCTCACCCAGCTTCTGAAAAAAGGAGCTTCTTCATTTGAAGCCCATCACATTGAAAAGTTATGCCAGACATTTCATCTCCACCCCCCAACTGGGCTTTTGGGTCCCAACTGAGCTTTTTTTAAAGCAACCGTGTTCCCAAACAGAACCTTAACCACGTTAGGAGGTGGGGGAGCTAGCTTTAGAGAAGTGGAGATGATGTTGCGGCCGTGGTCGTGGCTGCTGCTGCATATGCGTGAGTAGTTGTGGTGCTTTTGAGGCCAAAAAAGAGAGGAAGTTAACAGACATTTGGGTGCTATTAAAGAAAGGGGTAGATTGCTCCCCTTTTAAAATATAGGGAGTTTTTACTACTTTTCGCAGGTATAGAAGTACCCATGAATTTTCATACTGAGGGAAAAAATACTATCACTACTATAAAAATAGGGAATACTGGCACACGTTTTGTATCACTTCTTTCCATGACTTCTTCTAGAATTTTTTTTAAAAAAAATTGGCATGTTAAGGAAACGTCACAGCTGCTTGGTAGCTTTATATGACGCTTGTTTGGCCAAGTGCCACCTAAGGTCTTTCTCTTTTTTTAAAACTGAAGAGCGCTTGCTTAAGAGAGTGTCACAGCTATTACACACATTATGTGGCACTTGGCTTAGTAAGCGCTACACAAAGTAATATTTTTATTTTTTCAAACCATTCTCTCTCTCACGATTTGCTTCCATGGCCTTTATCCTCTTGGTCCCCACTCCTCATTCAACAAGTGTCATCACTCCTTATTCTCTCAGTCCCCACATTTCTGAATTTGGATCATCTCCTTTTTCCTTCCGGTTCGCTCCTGTCATTTTCTCTCAAAATCCATGGTTTTTGTGCAAAATACACAAGCTCCTCATTTTTTTTTTGAAAAACAACATTGACTATCTTGAAGTATTTTTCAATACTGGTCAGTTCCCTAAAATATTATTTCAACATGCTAAAAAATTAGTTCATGATGCTAGATAATGCTGAAAACATATTGCATAGTATTGACCGGTACTTAAAAAATATTTCAGGATAGTTAATGCTGTTTTTCAAAGAAAAAGAAGTAAGGAGCCTGTGTATTTTACACCAAAATAGTGTATTTTGAGAGAAAAGGACAAGAGCGACCAGAAGAGAAAAGGAGAGGATCCAAATATCACATTTCCTCTTTCTCCTCTTCTTGTCACTCATCACCGTTCCCATTTCGATCAGCACTTCCTTCTTATTCCTTTGTTCCATCATTTCTCACACTTCCTTCTCCTCCTCCTTTCATTTTCGGCACTTCTTTCTCATTTCTTTGATCTCATTCCTGGCACCAAACTGACCCCACTCCCCCCCCCTTGATCCCATTTCATCCTCCTTATAGTTTTATTTCGTCCCGTAAGTACATACCTACTTAGTTTTCACTCTTTTTTTTTATTATTTAAAGCTACATACAACGCAACCCTTTTTTTTTCTTTTCTTTTTTAATTTTTAAACATGCATGCAACTTTGTCATTCTCTTTTTCCTTTATTATTTTTTTTTCAGGTGTTGTTCTTAAGGTTTCATCTTACTCTATTCAAGCTTCCTATATATGGTAAGTTTTTTTTTTTGAGCTTACAAATGTAATTTTATTAGCAGTTAATAGTTTAATTTGCTTGTCTTTTATATTTAATTTATTATGAAATATAAAAAAAATTATTCTCATTTTTATATGTTGAAAAATAAATAAGATAAAATTAAATGTTATTATACATAGATTGTATGTGAACATATGTAGTAGTTATAATTTTTAGTTGTTGTAATAATTGTTAACATTGATAAGTTGCATAGATAAAATAATTATTTATTTTTAACACTTGTATTTTACTTAATAGTGATTTTTTTAATTTAGTTATTTGTTAGTTTATATCATTTTGGTGTTTTTTTTATTGTGGTTTGTTCTTTTTCATTTTGCCGTGGATATGGAAATGTATTTAAAATGTGTTATCAATTATAATTATAGGGTTCTAAAAGGAAAATACAAAAAAAATATTTTTTTAAAAAAACAATACTTTCTATGACACTTCTTTAAAAAAGTGTCACAGGAAGCAAAAATTAAAAAAATATATAGAAGCGTCGTAGGTTTTTTAAGTGGTGAAGGAATATATGATGTTTAGTTTAAAAATAAGTGACACAGTGTTTAGTTTAATCTCAGTCACGTTCGCCGTTAGTTTGACTAAAACGCTGATAGGGAAGTTGACTCAGCTATCTCAGTTAATTTTAGTCTAGTTGGCAGTAGAGCGAGAAAGAAAAACTTAGCAACAACATCTTTTTTTTTGTGCCTGTAACAACATCACTATAGAGAAATCAAATCATAAAACTTTCAAAGAACACATCAACAAACACAGCAATCAAAATAAAAAAGACAAATCAAACTAGAACCATCAAGCAGACACACACAAGAATCAAATCAATAAACCCTCGTTCATCATAAGTGTAGTAGTGGCAACACAAGAAATCATCAAATAAGTCTAAAATGCATGATTGAGAAACCGCTAAATTTGCAAGTTGTAGCAGAAAATTTATAAACTTTGGAGAATATGGGAAAGAATAAGCTATGAGTTGTGAGGCAACAAGTGATTTCTGTTTTTGCTAAACACTTATAGATCTAATGAGCCCATCACACTGCTCCATCATCTCCATCTTGCTCGAAGAACCGCCCACCATCGAAGCAGCTCCCCAACAAATCACCTTTGCCAGCACCAAAACCAACATCAATAGGAATAAAAGACAAATTTGACTGAGGAGGGAAAAACAAATCCAAGCTTTTAGGTCCAGGTATCAGAAAAGCTGAGAGCAGAGGGATGCCCGGAGTTGTGTAAATCCGACATCATAGCATTAAATAAGCCAAGAGCTGAGGGAAAAACAAATTCGGCACAATCCTAAGCCGTTGAATATGAGGTGAGGGAAGCCAAGAGTTGTGCAACATGAAAAGTGGGAGAGAGAGGAAAATAAGGAGAAGAATATTTCAGGGGGGAGATATGAGATCGAGAAAGAAGGAAGAACTCTGTTGCCGCTGCAACTTCACTGACTAAGCGAGGAAGAGGGGAAGGAGACGAGGTTGGGCGAGGGATGGACGACGAACGACGGTTGGTAACCAGGTTGGTGAGAAGGGGGAGAGGTTGTGGCTGGTAGAGGCTATGGAAGTGATGTGCTATGTGCAATTCTGCAGATGGAGGTAGGATTGGAAATTTTTATTTTTTTAATGATAAATTAATATCTGTGGGCATATGCGAAATACTTTTATTTTATTTTTTTCTCTATTGAAAACCAAGGCATTATTATAGCCAACTCAACTCCCATTTTAGCTCTTTTGGTCAAAATAACGGTCAACATGACTTAGATTAACGGTGATGGTACTTTTATCCTCGTTTTGAAGGTGCATGGGTGCCTCTGCATCTCTACAAAAATATATGGTATTTAGTTTACTTTATATAAAAAATTATTGATATTTTTGCACCTTAATCCTAAAATATAAGGGTTAGACTCTACCACAAATTATTTTAGGTTGCTTAATGGATCTAAAAAAGATTTGGTAAAAGTATACTTTTTGTCCTTTAAATTTACCTGAAGTTTAGTTTTAGTCCCTTAAGTTTATAAAGTATATTTTTAGTTCTTAAAACTTAATACCGTGTTAGTAATGAAAATTATTGACTAAGCAATGTGAAGTAGTGACTATGCAGTATTGATGAAGCAAGCTGGCTACTTGTAACACAACACCTCGTTTAATTTTAATCTCAAGTGGCATTTACCTAATTTATATTGTTTTATTTTTTTTAATAAAAAAATAATTCAAATAAATTATTTAAATCAAATTCTTGATTCACTTTTTCTCTTCTTTCTTTATCCTAGGCTTCTGCTGGGACATCACCCTTCTTCATCTTAATTCCACGTCTGGTTATGTTGAGCAGATTGGCCCGAAACAATTTACATAAACCTGACTACAAGTTTGAAGACACCTCAATAGATGTTGACCATGTTGATATGTAAGGGAAGTCCCCCCCCCCTCTGTGTCTGTGTGTTCTAGTTAACAATAGTCACAATCTTGCCTTTCTCTACCTTTAGCTTAATTAAATATGATAAGGATAAATTATGTATAATAAAAAGATATTTTATGTGCTCGAATTTTGGAGAATAGTTCACTAGCAGAATGTAGAAGTGGTTATGTGAACCTCTTAAATAAACTTAAGAGAGTGTTGTGACAACAAAAGGTTAGGGTTTGACGGTGAAAAAAATGAGAGAGAAAGTTTATGAAGAAATCGATTAAAATAATTTCTTTAAATTAGATTTTTATTTAAAAAAACAATAAAATAAATTAAGTAAATGTCATGTGGGACTAGAATTAAATGAAATGTTATGTTGCAACTTGCAAGTGGCCAATTTTCTTAGTTAGCATTGCTCAATCACTACTCAACTTTACCCAATCAACATTTTCTGTCAGTAATATTAACAGTGTTGAGTTTTAATGACTAAAAATATATTTCATAAATTTAAATGACTAAAAATCCATTTAGCCAAATTTTTTAAAGAGTGCTTAATGCACCTTAACCCTATTTTTGAAGAATCAAAATATGCATGTCACCTAAACATTTTACTTCATTTATATTTATAAATACTAATATCTCTCATAATTAATATAAAATCTTATTTGTAGTGCAATTTATGCTAGGAATAAAATCTCATTCTAAGGACACGAGGTAATACATTTGAAGATGGCTAAAAAAAAAAACCCTGACAGTGAATTACAAAAATGTCCCTGGGGTCAGAATCGCCAAACAACATCTTGAAGCACAATGTGGCTGAGACACGTAGGGAGCTTAATGAAGATTGCGGGGCCAAGTTTCAACGAAGCCACCCACTTGGCCTTACAATCGGCCGCAGTATTTCTCTGCCCCAAAGGGAGTGACTAAACTTGAGGGGAGAGCCCATGGTTTTGCCACCCCTTCCAACATCTCATTCCAACAATGATTCTCTCTCTATTATTTTATTTGTACTTGCAGAGGCTGTAACAGTGCTGGTGGTATCTTGATTTTAAAGCATCCAATCCCAAGATTAAAAGGCATGTCCCAAACGAGCTAAATCACAAAAAATTCGTAGTACAGATGATGCTGATGAACTGATTATGCGTTTTTTTTTTGTTATGGAGTCCATTAAAAATTTAAAATATCTTTTTAGGCGACTCCGGAAATAAAGATGTCACGGTTTATATTCAAGTGGACAACGATAAGCAGCTGGTGGCTATTCATTACACAAATCAAATTCATTAACGTCATTGGTCGAGAGCCAAAAATCAGATAGTATATTTTCCCAGATCAGCATCAACATCTCATTCCTCCAAAAATCTACCGGCGATTCTGAGGAATCTCTGGCTTTGGAGACCAACTTATCTTGTCATGACATCATTAACATGCATATAATCCGACATTAAAATACCCCTGTAAAATTACAACCATGCCAGATGCTTTTTTCCCTCTTGTACTATGTGCATCTTATCAATGGATTCTTTTACATATCATTGTAACGGAACACTTTTATTATTTTTTTCTCCGTAAAGGTCATATAAAACTTTTTATTATTAGGAACACAAATAATAACGAAGTACTAGTAGTTGGTTAAAATTCGGCAGCCCTAACAAAACTGGTTTTTCTTGTCGGGGTTTCCATCACTTGGCATTTTCAGCTCTCGCAAGTTGGAACTAAACCACACACGTTGAGACCCATCTCTACCAGGTTGGAGCCAAGCCACACGTTGAAACCCATATCCCACAAGACACGTAATTTTCTCATTTACCACAAAAAAAATGAAACTTTGCGGGCGATGTGTAAATAAATGTCCACCCTTTCTTTGGCATCAATTCCATTCCCCGTAGCAGAGAGAGAGAGAGAACTAAAGCATCAATTTATCAGTTTCAAACACCCACACCCTCTCTGTAGACTCTGCTTCTGCTTCTCCTCTGTTCGTAATGGAAGAAAAGACCCCTGATAACCAGATAACCCATCAACCATTGAAATGGAAGAAACCCCATCTAACAGACGACGATAATACCGATAAAAAAGGCTCCTTTATGAGCACTTGCAGCTTCGATGATACACAGAACCCATCAGCTTCGAAAACCAGTCTCTTGAGTAAAGAGGAAATAGCAATTCTGAAGCAGGACTCGAGGGAGGAAATGGTTGAGGCAGAGGATTGTGGATGCGAGAGGCTGAAGCGTCACAGAGTTGAAGTGGCTGGAAGGGTATGGATTCCAGAGGTGTGGGGTCAGGAAGAGCTTTTGAAAGATTGGATAAATTGCTCTGCTTTTGATGCTCCTTTTGTTCCCAGCAGGATTATGAGGGCACGAGCAGCTTTGGTACAACAGGGAACAAGGGCACTGCTCGTGGATTAATGACCCATGTAAGACACACGTCTTTGAGTTTTCATTAATCCAAGCGAATTTAGCATTCCTGTGGAGGATGGTTTATCAATCCTCACCTTTTATACGAAAAACCACTCTGTTACATTTTGTACTTGCATCAGGAAAATGATTTGATGAATAAGTCCTTGATTTGCCAGACATCAACTCGCTCGCTACTTGAGCAAAAATGCTGGAGTCATCACAACTCTACAAATTCTATTTTTCAGTCACACTTTCCTTAAGACGCCTGTTAATAATGGAAGAATTTGATTATGAGTTCAAGGTTTCTTTAGTAATACAAGTTTCCACTCTGTGGCCTTAGCTTTGATTTTCTTTTGTGAAATATGAGATGTCATCTTTCAGGCTACGACACTGTTAACTAAGCATTATTATCTAATAGTGGCGCTAAAATCCACCAACCTAACGTTTGTGGAAAGAGAAGTTTGATTCCATCTAACTGAATTCACGTCTCTTTCCCGGGCCTTCTTCTCCATAATCAAGTTATACTTATACCACCTTAACAAAGCGAGCTGCTCCAACGTATGGTGTCGAAGAATACAGGTTCAGTTACCTGAAAAGTTTTTTTTTTTTTTTTTTTGCCTCCTCCGTGTTTTAATTCTCATGTACAACTGCACAATGTTATATAAAAATAGGTCGAAACTTTCTGGTTCATTCACAATGGAACTATGGAAATGGAAGTGAGGAAAGGCAAAAAAAAGAAAAAGATATTATGAAAATGTCCATCATCAAAAGAAACAGAAATGGATCTGAATCACAGAACCAGAGTACTGTGATGCTCCCTTTTTGTGAACTATTCACACGCCTAGATCAACTGAAGATAACGTACGAGCACTGACATTAGCTACCTAATATGAAAAATTCATCTATTAGGCAAAGAAATTAAATCAACTATGACCATAATAGGACATTTGAACTACTAATGTTGGTGGAAAACTTACAGTAACTCGTACCTCTGAATTCATTAGTATGATTTTTAAAATGAAAAATTATAAAGAATTTACATGCTGGGCCTTCATTGTTCTCCACAAAAGGAAAAGTTGTCCAATTATCAGCTGCTTCACTGGCAATGATATTAACTCTGTCTCGAGCAAAAATAAATGATACAGAGAGGAAAGCATGGTTAAAAAACAAAAACAGAGAAGTATTTGCAAAATAATTCAACCAGAGTTAGAGCACACCTCAAAATAATTCCTGGCGCCTATTTAGTCAACTTCTATTTCCCCATGTATATTGTGACTAATAAATTTAGGTAAACACTGAATTTCATTTATATATAAATACTATTCCTATAAATGATCGAATCTGACAATTTGACCATATTTCATTAATGATTTAAGACATGCAAAAGAAATCCTGGCATGATCAATTTAAAATTTTAATTAATATATATATATATATATATTTTAAAAATACCAGCATCATTTGCGGACGACTTGTTGACCTTGACAATTGTCCGGTTTGAGTGAACCGGTATGTTTAGCTTTCGGTCCGTTTTAGCGTTTGGAAATAGGAACCACCCTAACATTGAGGCGGAGCGGAGGAGCCAGAGCGATCTGTAACCCTAGGGAGAGCACAGACACAGTCAGCGGTTAACCAGAGAAATACAGCGAAGCCAATTAATCATCCATGGATTCAGCAGCTCGAAGGAGCAGAGGAGGTCTTCTTGAAGGCCTTTACAAAGTCATTATGCGCCGCAACTCCGTCTATGTTTCCTTCATCATCGCTGGCGCCTTCCTCGGAGAACGGGTTAGTCCTCAGTTTTGATTTAAAGCTTTTGTTCGTCGAATCTAATCGGATTCTCGTTAGCTGTATTTCAGTTTTCTTTGTTTTGCATTTTATAGGAATTTTCTTAGGATTAGGTGCATTTTTTTGTAGTGGCGAGAATGGAATCTTTTTCCTTTCCAGGAAACTGATTAATACTTCAACTGCTAGTATCCTTCATAGGAATGATCTGATTCCTGTTTGTTTGATGCAAAACTTCGAAGAATGCGGGTTAGGAAATAATAGGTTTTTTGATTGTAATGTCTCGATCACAGTTGATTATGGATTGAGTTTCGTATATGGCACCGCAGTGTTTCGATAGGAGTGACGCATAAGTAACACTCCAACTCTCACAATCGAAGAATAGGCGGAGGTTTGTGAGGTTTAGCATGGATGAAATGAATATCAGGAGCGTAATGTTTAAAATCCATCACCCTTTTCTGAAGTGGGCTAAATTTTTTTTCACGGTATTTGTTACTCTGTTGTGTACATTCGTTTACTTGCGACAAGAATAATTATGAGATTTGTTATTGGTTGCAGGCTGTGGATTATGGGGTTCATAAGCTATGGGAGTACAATAATGTTGGGGTAACGATCCTGCTTCACTCTAAATATAAGATATTATATTTTTGGACTTTGAGTGTCAATTTTATGGTGCTCACCTTTTGTGAATGACTTTTTTTTGGGTCAAAATGTCAAATTTGATTTATTTAATTGAAACGATGTCTTTATTGGATCCATTCTTGTTGTTCCTTATGTTTTAGGACTAGGAATGCAATATTTTCATTCATATCTGCCGATTCTGTTTGTGTTATGAATTCTGTTCCCCCCTTAAATTCTTAATGACAACTTTGTTGAGTCGTCTGAATTGTGTAGCGGATTGGAGTCATGATATTGCCTCCTTTGAACTTGCCTGCATGCATAGATCATAATGCTAGTCAACAACTTAATGATGTTTGCAAGTAGCCATTCTTCTCATTGGATTTCGGAATGGGCTCCAAAGTTTCACAGTTTATAGATATCTTAGGGTTAAGGTGCAAAAATACCCATAAACTTATCCCCAAAGTGCAGCCAACACCATAAACTTTTTTTGAGTGCAAAAATACCCATGAAGTTTTAAGTTCAGAGCAACACCACAGTTAAATCTCCCTAATGTCCGTCTACTGCAAAGTGAAAGTACGAAACTACCCCAACATAAAAAAACCTCTCCCTCCCAACCTCTGGATTATCATCTTCTTCAAAATCAACCATCGTCGGCAATGAACCTCTCCAAGTCAGTGAGATTAATAATCAAACTCAAGTAGAAACAATCAATTATTGGGGTCAAGTGAGCTAATCTAAACAAATCTCTCATCGTTGAAAAGCTGGAAAAAAAATTGAAAAAAAAAAAAACAACAGAAGCTCCAGACACAAAATCGTCTGTACGCCAATATCTCCTTGGAGTTGAGGATTCCAGAAGCTTCAAAGGTCTGGGGTTAAGGAGAAGATGGTGTTCAATCTACTACTTGATTTTCAGATCTTGCAAGTTTTGCAATTTTCGATCTGGGTCAGCAGTTTTTTGATTTTTAGACCTCGCCATCTCCTCTGCTCTTAACCACGCTGTCGATTCCACTGCATTCAACAGAGACGACGTTACCTTCCTTCTCTCAACACGTTGTGACGACAATGAGGCGGGATAAGTAAAGATGAGGAAGAAGAATTTGAGCAATTGCCGTGCTTGATTCGTTGATGATGGAGGAGATGTTGCTGCTGTCTATGGTGGAGGACGGCGACGTCGCTGCTGGCTGGATCATGCCATGGTGGAAAGATGAAGGGGGGAAGGAAGAGAGCATGAGGAAGACCAATGAAAGTGGAAAGAGATAAGGGTATTAAAGGAAAGTGAAACTGTTAGTTTTTTGTTTTGTTTTTTTAATCATGTGGGCCCACCTCCAAAATTGACTGACGTTAGGCAGATTTAACGGAGTGTCATTTTTGCTCTGATTTTAAAAGGTCATGGGTATTTTTGCACCAAAAGAAAGTTTATAATGTTGGGTGCATTTTGGGAATAAGTTTATGGGTATTTTTGCACATTAACCCAATACCTTTCAATGCAAATACGTTTTTTGGGTTTGAAATTGATGCAATTTTGACACATTGTGATTGTGCCTGGATCATAATTTAGTCTGTTTCATAGAAGTTTTTCTAGTATCATCCATCATTTCGTGTCATTTAACATGCTCTAGTGGCCCTCCTTTCCGAAAGAAAAAACATAGAAGAGAAATGATCTTGATGTGAAGAGCTCGATCTCATGGGAGGTGTTGGCTCCGTCAATGAATCACCTCAAGTTTTGTATGTATGGTAATTAAAAAATTTAATTTGCACATTTTTCACTTTAATCCTGATACTATGAGGAGAGCTGGGCCACTTTGTAAGTCAAAGCTCTCCATAGCTTTACCTAAGGGGGAAAATGGTGACTTGTTCTGTGACATGCACAAACTATGAGACAGCTATCTTTCTGCCCCTTAATTCCTCATTTGTCTTGAGTGTTTAGAAAGTTCCATGGGAGAAAGTTGTGAATCGTCAGTTCAGTTGCCTTCTCTGTCTCATATATATTGGTTCCTTTTTATTTTCCTTTTGGAGTCTAAATACATGGCCATCTTCCTCCTGCCCATATTTACTCTAACCAATTATATCCTAAGTGAGAGAATGATTTGAGATGGGGACAAAAGGCGATATGATCTTGGTCATTAAAATTATTTGACGAGGCTTCCAATTTTGATGGGGAAGGAGAAGATTGGAATGGTTAGGGTGAGGAAATTGTTTATGTACTTATTGTATGGCTTTCTCGTCATGCATAGAGTTCCATGTATGTGTCCATTTTAAATCTCCATTGTCCATCCAATCTGTGCTAGCAGGCCAAATAATTGTTCCCCATTACCATATAGATTTTAGGATTTCTAATACTTGTGATGTTTTGCTGTCGATTTTTTTTTTTTAAATGGTGACCACCAAATGTTAATTTCATGTTATTCTTCTGCAGAAACGATATGAAGACATTCCTGTGCTGGGCCAAAGGCAATCAGAAGAGTAAATCGTTGGACTGATACATTGGCCATCTTTGAAGTTTCATACTTTTGGAAATTTGGGAGTGGACCTGATGACTAGATACCGATTTCCATTTTTGTAATAAGTGTCAGATGATTGGTTCTTGTCAATC
The DNA here is from genome assembly GCA_963855925.1 of Inga laurina. Classification (NCBI taxonomy): domain Eukaryota; kingdom Viridiplantae; phylum Streptophyta; class Magnoliopsida; order Fabales; family Fabaceae; genus Inga; species Inga laurina. The sequence continues at coordinate 11,818,869 of OY979703.1, read as the reverse complement.
TTAATTAATTCACAAGCATAATTGCATTGATTATTGGATATATGAGAAAAGGAACAAGCATTATTTGCTCAAACAATTTACTCGGAAACGTTGGAGTATGTTAGTATATCGAAACTGTTTTTACTTTTTCTAATACTGAGAAGCACTGAAAAATGGAATTATATCCTTGCCGAGTTCGAGCTCGACAAAATTTCCTTATTCGACTTGGGAGTGTGGAAATTGTAAGCTTCGTCTTAATTGTTTCCTTCTACAAATTTGATTCTCAAAACTTGGAAGACGAGAGTGGCACATCCTGTGGACTATTGTTTTTTAAATAATTATTGAAACGGATCTAATTAATACTGGGTACATCGTTGTACCAAGCAAGCGGATGGCCGAGGTTTATAATCGAGTCAAGACTTTAGACCACATTTGAGAGAGCGGGTGTCAGGTGTTTGTTTCTCCGAGGTTCGATGGGATGGAGAAATATAGAATTATGCATCTTAATGCCAAATATTCACTGAGAAGGAGCGGATTTGGCATTGAGCTGATCCTGTTCCCTCTACCTGTGTTGGAACTGATCCGTTCACCTTTCATTGCTGCGTGTATGTGCCGTCGTGTTTATTTAAAACGAATGCCATATTCTTTTGTCTGCAACTTGCCTGTACTTCATTATCATGGCCGTTGAGTTTATTTACAACTATATCATATTCTTTTGTCCGCAACTCGCCTGTGCTTCAAATCATAGCAAGTGAAAAAAACAGAACCATGAGTATTGAAAATAGAATAGCCTATGCACGTTAAAAATTACAAATATTATCACTCAGCACAGGGAGACGCCATGGCAAAGTTAAATCAGTTCCAAACCTCAAAAGCAAGAGCCTTATCCAAAGAGTTATTAATGTTAGTATAACATAAGTGTGAACAATAAGTAAAGCCGAACATATAATCCATTCGAGCTTTCTATGATCAACTATCTTCTATTTGTTGACTTTTGTTTGGCACTTGAGGATCATCTCCCTCACATCATGATCAAGCCACTGTGTCTAGTTCACAATGTGCAGCTTGAGGTGCCCAAGTTTTATTCAATAGCAATCAGAACACAGCATTGATAAGATGTCACCAGCATTTCAAAGCTTCAAGTATTTCAAAAAAAAAAAAAGGTCTCACCTATTCCTATTCATCGAAACACTTAAAACATTCCCATTCATGGAAACACTTAAAACAGTAATTATATATGACTCTCACTGGGAAATAAACAAAAATGTAACATAATAAATACAAAACAGAGAATTAACAAATTCCAACAATCATCACACTCTTTATTATAATTTTCAATCCACCTTTTGGTTTACAGGACTTTCAAGCTCCTACAAGGATGACAAACTTGTCATGAAACTATTGACAACGTTAACCATATGGACAGTCATCTGAGTACAATTGACTCGTACAGGCTTATTAAAACATTTATCTGTGAGATGTAGAAAGCTTCTTGCAGGGCAGGAAAAAAAAAAATTCAAATATTTGTGGTGTAGTATAAGATTGGACATATGTCCAGCAGAAACAAAACAACGCTATCATAATCTTTCAGCTTCAAAGAAGCAGTAGACGATGTTTATTGAAGTTTAAATGAAATGGTGTCTGGTAGTAAGTCACAAAGAGGAAGTGGAAACCAGAATCAATCCCAATTTATTTTTATTGATGCTGATTCTTGAAGTTCAAATGAATTGGTGTCTGGTAACTCCTGAAGAGGAAGTGGAAACCAGAATCAATCTCAAATTATCTGCACAGGTTTCACATAAATCAGGAAAAATAATAATTCAAAATGGAAGAGAGAAAGGACCAGAGGTTTGTGGAATTACCCACCTTCAAAGTCAATTTGCAAATTATCCTGTGAAAAACTATCCTCCACCTGACTTCAATATGTGACAATTCTTATGTCCCGCAAAAAAGTTTCAGTTATCTTTACATCAAGTTTACACATGTCATAATTGAGGACAAATTAAATGTTACATTGCGTATAGTTTCGCTAATCAATTTTGTAAACCTTCCAGGGCTTAGAACATCATCAATTGGAGAAACCATTCATTAATTTATTATATGTATAAAGATCAGATATAAATCCCCTATCCAACATTTCATTTAACACTGATTCTCCCTCCTTTTGACTGCCCTCTTGTGCATACCCAGAAACCAAAATTCTATAGGTCATGCCATCTGGTTTCAAACCCTTTCTTGAAGCCAGCAATCTCAACTTATTTGCATCTGCTGTTCTTTGCATATGACAAGTGTCCTGAAGAACAGAATTGAAAGTCACAATATCCAAAACTATATTTTCTTTAAGCATCTTTTCCGAAAATCTAAATGCTTCTTCAGTCTTCCCCAAGCTCCTTAAACCGTCAATTAATATAGAGCAAGCAATCAAGCTAGGGGCATTTCCTTGGTTCCATAGCTCATAAATAAGCTCCAATGCCCTAGCAACATTACCTTTCCCACATAGAGCTTCCACCAAAACAAAATAATCATATCCATTGGGCAAAAGTCTCTTGCTGGACAAGTCTGCCAATATCTCACATGCTCGCAAAACCTGACCTTCCTTGCGAAGTCCATCAACTAAAATCTCACAAGTAACGCTTGAGAGCTGACACCCCAATTCAATCATCTCGTAAGCTATCTCAATCGCTTCTTCAATTTTCCCCTCCCTAAAGAACCCCTTAATCAAGGTATTAAAAGTAACCACATTGGGATTGCATCCCTTTTCCCTCATCTCCTTGAACAAATCCAGAGCCATTACAAACTGTAAATTTCGACAATAACTGCTAATCAAAATATTAAAGGTAAACACATCAGGCTTGACCCTATCTCTTATCATTTTATCATAAAATTCCAACGCTTTATCGTGCCTACCGCATTTTACAAACCCGTGAATCAAACAGTTACAAATCACCACATTAGGTTTCCCATCAATCAATCTCCGCATACACTCAAAAGCGAAAACAGCATCGTCCAGTTTCCGAGCTTTACAAAAAGCGTTAATCGAAAACTGGAATATAGATTCAGTTCGAGAGCAAGAGAAGATACCGTCGGAGCAGGGGCAAGGATTGGAGGTCATGAATTGGAGAAGATCTCGAAGTTCGACCAGGCGGTTGGTAATAGCGAGAGTACGAGCCATCCATTCGAAAGTAGAATGGTTGTGGCGATAGGAGTCGACAGTGGAGGCCCAATTAAAGATATGAAAATCATAGAGGCTGAAACTAGGATGGTGATGGAGCTTGGATTTGAGGAAGTGGAGAAGGCTGTCTGGTGTGAAAGGAGGAGTAAGATGGGTCTTAACGAAGTGAAGGAGGCGATGATAGTGGGAGCTGGGAGAAAGAGTCAGAGTAGGAAGTGGGGAGGGAGAAGTGATAGGTGGGGCCGGGAGCGGAGGGTTGGGAATCGGAGAAAGGGGCGGCGACGGCGACGAGGGTGATGGTTTGGCAATGGGTTTCAGAAACCTCTTCAAGGCCATTCTATTTTCCGTTTACTCTCCAGCAGTAAGTCCAACATGGAATAACTAAAACGTTAAGCCGCCAAGGGTTGCCATAATTATTTTTTTTTAAAAAGTGCATCATACTTTTTTTTCGTAAAAATAATAATAAATTTTAAAAAGGATAAAAATTACGCTTCTATTAAAATTAGTTAACGGCTGTTAACTTAATACAAAATTATCAAAATATCCTTATTATAAAAAGGATTAAAGGATAAAAACATTTATAAACTTTTTTTAAAAATTTTTCCACCACCATAACATTTTTTTAAATAAGGATATTTTAATAATTTTGCATTAGAGTGAACAACAGTTAATTTTAAATAAAGTGTCACTTTTACCCCATTTTAAGAGTTGATGTTTACTTTTACTTAAAAAAATATATATAATGATGGATATGCTTTTAATAAAAGTTTATGAGTATTTTTATCTTGTTAACTCTAACTTAAAAAAAAAAAAAAAGGAAAGGAGAAAATTTACCTTCAAATGGATTATTCCGTACAACCGGTTAACCAACTAGCATGTGCCACCTAATTTTTTTTAATGCATCAGCATTAACACGGTTTACTGGGTGCTCCATCTCCGTTCTTTTCCTATTGCAAACCAGAGAACAGACCCAAAAAACCCTAATTGTGGCTGAAACAGATGCAACAGCAATCAATAAATATATCATTCCTCTTCATCATCGTTTAAATTTCATGAAGGCTCGATATGTCGTTTCGCATCTCCATCTCCGTGCAAGCTTTCACGCTTGGCAGTTGGCACCCACATGGTTGGCGAGTAAATAGTCGTTGCACTTTTTTCTTCTAAATCAATGACTGATGGATTTTTTTTTTTTGCTTGCTTTGGGCGATTTTTGCCTGTGTCCCATTTTTTATTTGGTAATTCCTTTTGCCCTGTTTACTTTTTCTAAATCAGCAATTCAGCGTAGTGCCCGCTGTCTCATGTTATATTGGGAGACATTCTTATAATAAGTATCAGAAGGAGGGCACTTGTTGGCTGTACTACTAGATTCCTGTTACACATGCAGGCTGTGTGACTGTGATTCCTGGGACAACCGGTGGACGTTAATAAGCGGGCAATGCATTGGATCATTTTACAGAGAAACTAACCATATAGAAATTTGGTAGCTTAGCATGCACGCCAAAATTTACTCTATCTACAACTTAGGTCTTATTTGGTTTGAGTGAATCATTACATAGCTCAGAACCCCAACTTCACTTTTTCGTTTTTCCCCATGGTAATTAAAAAAATTGTTTCATGACCTTCCTCTGTTTTTTTTCTTTTCATTTATCATTTTATATACCATGTACCTTCCTCTCTCCTTGCTCTGCAATAATTAACAAATCCGATTGACTGCTAGTTAGCTACCATCTTAGAGAGGAATTGTCTGAGATTTCACGTCTCCTCATAAATTTTGGCTGTAGAGATCAGTTATCGTACTAAATCCGAGGGCTGTGGAATTTGGAGACTTTCTTCATATATTACTGGTAGCATCCTAGAATGATCTCGTAGGAGCTCTAAGTGGATGAAACCTAGCTAACAGTACAAACTCTTATATTAATTTTAGAGAGTCCGTAACTGAAAGCCCCGATTTCCATAAGAATAGAATTCTTAGCCTCTTAGCGTTGAATATAGAACCGGTAGTCGTTGACTTGTCTCATCGATCAGTTTTTCTCTATCCACACTGGTAATAATGGGGAAATGCACTACTGCCATGAGTGAGAATAATTGCATTAACATTATAAATTTAAGCCAGGAATGGCAAACATAATCATGGTTTCTCCATTAATTTCTCTTGATTATTGGTTGAGTGGCTATTGCGTTTGTAACATTATAATCGACGTGTAATAGTTTCACATATTTTCTTGTCTGTCTTTCTGTTCCTTTTTACCATTTTTAATGCTAAGATTGACGAGGTTGGAGAAGATGAATGAATCCATGGTCAATTCATTTCACTTTCTTACATGCAGCGCCATTGTTGGTATTTTTCACCGCATGCAACGTTAGCTGACACCTTCTCTACACATATTTTCATTGATCGTTATGTTAACTTGAAGTTATATTTAATCTGGTTCAAAGAGAATTAGACGTCAACTTAAAACACCAAATAAACGAGATGCTAAAGTTTCAAAATTTGTTTGCTTCTATATATGTGTATCTGTGTGTGACCCTGTTCTAAGCATTATAAACAGAGGATATCAAGAGGGGGAAGAAAGAAACTGGAACAGAGCATGAAATATAGATTATAATAAGGCTAAACTAGTTCAGGTATGCTTTCAAGAGCTGGCTTCCACCGTTGAAAACCATCATCTGTCTTGTGAGACTTATCTTCACTCTCCGTCACTGGCTCGCCGGGAAGCAGAGATAACATGTTGACCTTGTTGACTGAAATTCCTCCATTATTAAGCATAGCCTGAAGTTCTTGCTTGCTGATGACCACCTTAATTCTGACCACACTGCTACTCTCTTGTGAATCTTGTACTTCAGGATCCGCGAACCTCACCTTCTTCTTAGCGGGTTTTTGGGACGGTCGTACGAGGTAGTATACGTGGCCGGCGAGCAACTCGGTGTTGGGCTGAAGGCGGCGGAGGACTGGTACAGAGTCTGAGATTGCGTGGCCGGAAAATTCTGTCAAAACCTGATGCACTAGAATGGGTGACTTGTATTCGAGAATCTCGCCGTCGGTCTTCATGACCTGGACGACGTTGTCTTGCAGAACCAAGCAATTCCCCATGGATTTTATTCAAGATCCCTGTTTTTTCCCGTCCTGAATCAATGGGGAAAGGTCAGCTGAGAATTGCGTTATTATTTATAAGGAGTAGTTACGAAAAATACCCTCCCAGATCTGCAAATATTACAGGATTACCCTTTTGGTCTTTTTATGCAGCCTGGACGGTTGGTTCAAGGTTGGGTTCATTGTTGATCATGGTCGTATACCCGTGAAGGGGATTAGAGATGGTCCTGCAGTCATTGATCATGGATAAATTTTATTTTTAATGTATGTTTAACGGAAGCATTATTGGATAAATTAAATATAATGTAAACGTAGGATTTATTTTTTTGTTTTTACTAAATATAAGACATTTTTTAATTTTATCTTTTATATTTATCATTTTTTTTCAAACTAATTTGTTCAACTTATAAATTAATATATGCTCCTCCGATTCTTAATATAAGACATATTTATCTAATTTGATTAGATTAAGAAATTTGATTAAGTTAGCTAATATAACATATATTTTTAAAACATTATAGTCACATTCCTTAATTCCCTTCTTTCCTCCCCTCTTTGATTATTATTGAGGGTGCATCAATAAGAGTAAATTAGGACAAGATTGACAACTATGAAAACTTTGTCTTATATTTAGAACCAAGTCAATTCTTCAAATATGTCATATATTAAGGACAGAAGGGAGTAATTTAATGTTACATAGATGTATTTTAGAGAGATCATACCACATGTACTAGAATTAAGTACTTAGTTTCGTTAATCTCCTCAAATTAAATACATAGGTTTTATATTAATAACCATAGGAGTACTACTGGTAAGATTTATGTTGATATATAGATGTTGGTAATAAACTGATTTTTTTTTTTTTTTTTGGATTAGCTAATAGGCTAAACAGGTAAGGAATTTAGTGAGAGGGATCATGGGTGTTTGGGAAATAGAAGTGGTTGACCACATTGGGGCACTTATAGTAATAATTCTCTGTTGAGTTGACTCAAATTGGAGGCTCATTCACATTGACTATATGTGTATGGGTGTTGCGCGTCTCCTGAACACTCAACATCATCACAGAATGTGGGGTTCCAAGTTGAAAGTTGCAATGTGCAAATTGCAAATTTTCCTTCTCCACTTTCCTCTCTTTTTTGTGCCCTCTGAATCATCTCTTACGACTCACCCTCCTTCTAATCTAGATGGATGCGCATGCAACAAAAGCAAAACGACACTAATGAAACAAGCGCAACGTATCTGCTTATGTAATAACTTCATCAAACACGTGAGTTTTGCCTTTTAATATATTAGTATCAACATCCCTTTATTTTTTTTTTTTTTTGCCTTCAATCAACATCCCTTTATTGGTCATATATAGGACCACTGCTAATGCTGTATATATTCCCAGAAAACCAAAAGTAATTGTATGTTTGATCTTTTAACGTTTTTTAATCATGGCATAAAACAGGAAAAATCGTTAATGGAGTCTTATCTTTGCATGAGCATTGCCTCAGGGGATCTAGCACATACCTAACTTTACAGATTAAAATGAAAAGTGAATGTTAATTAAACTAAGATTGAGCTGTGTTAAAGGAGTCTAATCTTCCAAAAAAGATATATTCAAATAAAGTATCTTTAAATCTGTCTGCATGCTTTTTTGCCTCATACGTGCGATGCAGAGTGTGAAACGCAGCTTTTAGCTAATAAAAATAAAAGGATGTGCCTCTTGTCCTGCTTTTTCTTAGAAAGTAAAGACAACTTTAGGGTGTCATCTCATAATTTTAATGTCATATCAAGATCAAGATCATGGCCAAGTGATTATTATTGATAGTTTGCATGTGTTTTTTGCAGGAGATGACCAAGCTCCAGCCAGTTTGCAGCTAAATAAACCAGAGTGGGATCCAAAAAGTTAAAGAGAATGATGATGATGAGGACGATGACAAATATTTTGGAATAGTTTCTGAAAACAGGGAGATTAGTGGCGTGTAATGTTGTCAACACGCATGCATCTAATCATGAAACTTCTCGCAGGTTGCCCTCTCAACATTTATGCTAGTGGAGTTGGGTACTTGCATTACTTCATTTGAATAGGGAGTAAAACTTGGGAATTGAACTTTATACACACAACTTTTCTGTCCCAAAACACTATATTATTATATAAAAATCTCCATTTTCAAAGAATAAGCATTAAATTATTCAGTTTAACTGAAAATTATGTAGAATAATGCTAACTGATTCAATTAACTAACAAAAGCCACCTCTTTTTTTAATAGTAGCTGTACTTTATATAGAACAATACAATTAATTAAGGGAAAATGATCCAAAAAGAACTTTTAATATACCAAAAGACAGAAAGATGTGAAAACATTTGGAAATACTACAGAGGTGCTAGCACCTGTCAGGGATTTACACCTCGCCGGTCGCCGCGGCGGGGTCGCCGGGGGCCGGCGGAGGGGCTTTTATTATTTTAATAAAAAAATAGGTAAGGGTAAAATGGTAATTTGCCCCTGAAATTGTAAATCCCTGACAGATGCTAGCACCTCTGCGGTATTTCCAAATGTTCTCACATCTTTCTGTCTTTTAGTATATTAAAAGTTCTTTTTAGATCATTTTCCCATTAATTAATAAGAACAAATATCTAAATTGATGATATTTCAATGCAAGTCCAATTGTGTTTGAGGCCCATATTGAAATGGTACAAGTTGATCCATGTGGGGAAAGGGTTGTTGAGGATATGGATTCCCCTTCATGAATTGGCTTACTTAACGTTGCCACGCCATTGTTAATTTGTCACCTGACACTTGCGCAACTTGGCTCCCAATTGTAGCATTACTTTAAAAGCGGAACTTCATTAATTATCACTTAGCCAGCGAAAGTGTCTTTGACTGAAAGCAACCTCAGATATTTCTGCTTCTCATGAAAAAATATCATCACTTTCATTACAGTCTGGGGGAATTAAACAAAGCCTCACTGGCATGTTAAAAAAGCGTTACCCCTAACACCATTATTCAACTGATACATGTGAGATCCTATCATTTTGGGATCCAGATTTTTTGTTATTTATTTATTTTCGTTTGGTGATAAACAGAGCACTGTATCTAACATCCAATGTCTAACAAAAGGATATTTCATTGTTGGTGACAACTCAAAAGAGCAGTACCCAACAGGATGGATGCGAGTTGAGAGAGATGGTGTTAAGTAGTTACGTCAGCCTGACGAAGGCAAATCCTTGTGCCCACAATAAGAAGATAAATGATCTACTTTGCTTTCTCTTTTTAGAATGATAACTATTTTTAGTTAACCATTTTCAAGAATGTGATGATTTGGGAGCAGGCTACAGAGTCAGATACCATTAACACAGCTTATAATGATAGCTTTGATATGAGCTGCCGAACACGACGGTGTCTATTAGAAAGCAAATTAAATGAGATAAGCAATACAAATATGGGCTTATTTCTTACTTGTGGGGCAACTGAATGCGACCCTTGAACTTTGGCAGAAGAGGAATATGAGGTGTATGCTCTAGTGGATAAACTATCTAATTCTTTACGAATACCAAATACTGCTTTAAACATGAATTATGGGAAACTTATCATAGAGTAGGGTTTATCTATAGCCTAATAATAAAAAAGTGGAAAAGTACATTGGACCCCTCCGAATGGTGAACAAAATAAAACAAAGAGAAGTTAGGCGGTGAAGCAAGTTGTAGTAGAAGTCGGTCTGTTTGTGGGTCTGCATCATGGATGGCTTTCTCAAAGAAGGAAGATTGTGTGTGTTTATGGATACGCAAGTTAGAGTCCAAGAAGGCAACAACTCAAAAGCAAGTTTAGGTTAATGACAACCACACAAACAACACAAACACAAGTTACATAAGTTTCTCTCAGTTCACACCCTCCAAATCAGAAAAACACTCTTTGCCTTGACACAGTGAACCAAACCATTTTGTCATTTGCGTTTCCCTCCTTTTCTTTATGTTACTTTCATCTTGTGCTTTATTGGGCGGCACCGCAAGAGTGCTTTCCAATCTTTTTGTACTCTTTCGGTTTTTTCTCTTCTTATACGTTTTAAGACCATTCATATTAATTAGGCCGTGTGAATATTTGGAAATTAGTGTTGGTATACAGCAAGAGGAGGTTTTGAACTACATGTTCCGCAGAACTACTTGGAACAAGTGAATTTTATCTCCCTTAACAAAATATCATTCCAGAAATCCAGAAAAAGGCTGCAAGGAGTTATAGTGTTGGACCAAGGAGCACAACACTGAAATTTGGCAAGGATTTTAATCTCCAATTTCGTTTCTTATTTCAGAATCGAATGGAAATAATTAATGATATATTGTTGATGTTAGCATTTTAGCTGTAGGATCTTCAATTAATAAATCGATTATTCAAAGTCGAGGATTCTACAGGTTAAATATTTAATTCAGAAGTCTGGCTGCAAGTGATTACACTTGATTCAGTATATCATTGCAATTTGACTAGAATGGTTAAATGAACATAGAACACGACCGCAGCCACACCGCATGAATATAAAAAGCAAAAGCTTTCTACCTTGGAAAAGGTCTTTTGCATAAAACGAGAGTTGTGATGGAGTAAATAAGGAACCGGCTTCCGTGCTTTGAATGAGCAGGGAGAGTTTGGACCATCTGCTGGGAGTCCAAATTTCATTTTTTTTAAATAAGTTATTTTAATAGATAGAGAATTTAAAATATAAATAATCTCTTAATTAACATTTTTTTAAAAAAATAAATTTTTTATTTAAAAATCACTAGTTAGAAAAAAATAAATCTAAATCATTTAAATCTCATCTAGACGGCTCTCCCATAATCAGGATCTCCCATAAAGAGGAAAACTGGTTCCAGTAGATGATGGGTCTGCCTATCACTCACCCTGATTTCCAACCTTGCGCCAATATTATAATTTAAGAACACAATTGACGTGGTCTACGATTCAAATCCCAACTAAAAAAAATAATTTTGGCATCTATTGTCGGTACCAATTAATTATGATATTTTTTTTTAATAAATAACATATATAGTTACGTACTTCCGCTATGCTGACATCATTTTTGAAACACGGGAAAATAATTTTTTGAGATTTAAAGCTACTAATTATTACAATGTTTTTTTTTTGGCCAGAACAGTATTTATTACAAGTTTACAACTACTCCATAATAACATAACTGTTTTTTTCCCAGCCGTAATAACATAACTCAAATACCGAACAGGCAATAAATTTAACTTCAAACAATGGGCCTAATGTTTAGGCGGACCCAGCCGAAACCCGAACCAATTTGTTTGCGAGAAAGGCAACAAGATCCGACGTACTGAGGTTGAAGTAGAGGCTTATCGATGAATGCTGATCAAGTCATGAGTGGAATCGTAAAGAAGTGTGATAAGAGGCTATGGAGTGTAGAGTTGTGTTGTATTTGGTGTGTTTGTACACAGCAAAACAGAGACCGGGATTCCCTCCATGTGCCGTGTGCTTTGATTTCAGAATTTTCACATTCATATACAGCTGCCCTCTCTTCAATCATATCAACATCCATGCGTTGAAAATAACTCCTCGACGCTGCTTCAACCTCACACCAGCCCTCCCTCTTTTGTTTAATTAATTAACCTCATATGAGCAAATGAGCCACCCAACCCATCTCCTTCCATCAATCGCGTTGAAGCCCTTGACTACACTAGCGATCCCTTTTCTTCAATTCTTCTTATTTATTTATGCGCTTTTGATTCAGACCTAACATCCCCTACAACGCTTCTGCTTTTACGTACTTTTGCCCAACCAAATATTTTATTCTACCTCCCCTACCATCCTGATTGCATTTAAAACTACTGCCTTGAGCTGATGAGGTTCGGCTTCATAATGAAGTGAAATATACAAAAATAAATAGTAGTAGTAAGGGAAAGTGGACGCGCCCAGCGACCTCGTGTTTTGAGACACGTTCTAATTGTGGCCATACAATTCTTGCATTCATTTGGCTTCCTTTTCCTTCACATTAATCCATTTTAAAATACCACTTTCCATTCTACTGCCTCACATTTTCAAATCCTAACATTTGTTGCTCACACTCCACCTTAAAGGAGCCTTTCACGCCTATGCCTGCCCAATCTCTTTTGAAAGAAATCTAAAATCGGGAAAATATATATATATATATATATATATTCACCTTCCCAGGGAGTTACTCCACGAACAATAAAACCGCTATTAAACATTACACATTAAGTCCTTTATGTGAAATATCACTAAACCTCAAATTTAAGTTGTCTCAAGTTCGCAACAAGAATAGGAACTATGGAGTTATATGCTGTTTTTCACCTGCAATCATTCATATAAGACCCTCTATATTATCAACGTGCAACAAAATGGTAGTGTTTTCTAACTTTAACCCTGACCGTGTCACTACTAAAAAAATAAAACAAGCACAGGCAAGCACATTATGAAGAGTAGCCCATTATCATATCAATGAAATTGCCCACGGAAAATTTACAACTGCCCACTTCAAAAGCACTCGAATCGTATGTATTTACAAAAGTTTATCGCAGAAACAGGGGGGTAAAATAGGGAGCACTGCTTGATCTGGCCAGAGAAAAAAAAAAACTTGCAAATTGTAAGACGGTGGAAAGCTTAACATTCACCTCACGGGGGAATGGAAACAGTTTATACCGTTATTCAATGCGCCACGTCACCCCAACGACTGTTTAAAATGAGCTGGGCCCCGCAAAATGACTCGTGACCGCGCAATGTACAGACTTCTTGCGCCAGCGGGCCCACTCGTGGCGGTCGCCGGAGTAGTTACCGGGGCCTATCCTATGATGCGGCGTGGGCTTCAGAACCACCTAATCCCCACGACTCAGACCGCCTCCCTGACGCGAACCGCATCATCCCGCCCAAACCGGGTGGTTCACTCTCCGATACGCTATTTCTTGGGATCGCCTCCGCCAATGATGCCCCTTTACCGCTTCCCCTGTTACCGCGCGGCTCTGTGTTCTTTCTCTCACTTCTTGGAGCTGAATCCACCGGTTTAAGATCGGACTTATGGACTGGATTTTCTTTGCGATTGGACCGGAACATGGCCCGGAAAATTTTCAAGAATCCGTATCTCCTCCTTTTGCTCGCGGCCGGTTTTTCCTGCTCGACGACTGTTTCAGAGGAGGACATTTGGCCATTTTTAAACCTGCGGTTCCGATCCCTCTTGGATTTCACTCTTCCCATACAGGACACCTTGGGCGACGACGGTTCGATCACCGCTGATTCCGATTTCCCAACCGACGCACTCTGTTTCGGAAACAATCTTGCGTTGCCGGGCTTGTGACTTCGGCGGTTCTTGGCGTCCACGTATAAGGACGTTTTCTGAGGCTTGGGCAATCCAATGATGGAAGCCTTGGACGTAAAATTCGAAGAGAAACGCTGAGAATTGGAGTTGGAATTGGGGTTCAAGTTGGTGGGATTGGAGTTGCCCTTGGTGGATTCCTTCCGCTCATAGACAGCGTTGCGGTCCCACCAGTCGTACTCCTCGTCCCTAGACAGCCAGATTGATTCGGGTGGCGAATCAGGGTTGCGCTGAGGCTGATCCACTTCGCCGGAGGGGTGATCGGGGTCGGCGAGGGTCTCGCAGGCGATTTTGCGGTCGCAGCCGGATCCGCCCGCACATGCTGAAACGAGTGTTTCTAAATCCACCTGTGGCATCGTAGTTGGGGAACACCAGAATGGAAAGAAGCAGAGAAGAAAAAATATCTGGGGAGTACAAGAAGGTTATGAAGGGGAAGACTTGGAATGCGTGAGCGAGAGGAGGAGAGCGATATATATTGGAATTTCAACTTGTTTGACTCGTGCTTTCCATTCCCCGTGGTTTTGTTTCTTATGATTTCCCTCCAACTCCCTGATTCGGATTCTAGAATGTGGTCAAGTGATTTCTTAGACAAATAGTATGCCATGATTATTAACCCCAATAGTCGTTCTTGAAGGAGACAAAGAAAAATTCCTTTTTATTTTTGTTTTTCTTTACAGAAAGTGACAACCAAGGCAAAACGTATAGCATTACGCATGAACTTAAAATTGTAGTGGTGATCGACTAATTAAGTACCAGTAAGGACCACATAGTAACTGACAATTCCATTGAGTTATAATCTACCCAGGCAATAGGCATGCAGCCTTTGATTAGGCGAGTTAATTACCCCCAGAATTGAATAAACAAGATTTATAATTACGATCTTATGGAATTATGTGGTCAGAGTCAGCGTCACGAGGCTCTGTTTGCTTTACCTTATAGGCACGCACATTTCTTCCGCCTTTGAAAACAAGGGTTTGATTTTATCTGGACAACTACACGTTTGACAATTATGTGTTCCGATTCAATGTCATCGAGTTCTATTCAACCTAGCGAGGTGACTGCTAATATGAGCTGGTTCGATCAATATTTAATTTTATAGATGTACATCATTGAAGTTCTACTCAAAAGCTTGGAGTTCAATTTTTTCATTCCAGACTGACGTTAAACATTACGGCATGGGATGAATTATATAAACTTAATGAGCATGGAGACAATAATAATACTGGCATAATATTAGTTATACTATATTATTAGTGTAATCCAAAATTAATGCTATACTATAGTGTTATACTATGTTACCAACAGTCACCTAGCTAGGTTATACTATATAAACTTCATAATTAGTGTAATCCACCCTGCTAGCTAATGAATATTATTATGAAATGCCTTCTGGCGACCGACAAACTGATAATTATGAAAATTAATGTTTTTCCATTTATTAAGTTTGTCCATTGCGTAAACGATCTGATCAACGTCATTACATACACAAATCCTGCATAATATATATATACTCCAATAGCCTTACTAACGTAATCTTCTCCGATCCAATTGTACTGTAAACAGTAAGTTGTCCTCTGATCTTTAATATAAGATATATTTATCTAATTTAATTATATTAATAAAGTTAGTTAGATTAGTTAATATGACATGTATTTTCTAAAACACTATGATCATCTTCTTTAATTTTATCATTCCCTCTCCTTCTCAATCATTATTAAGAGGATATCAATAGGGACAAATTAAGAAAGGGTTGGTAAATATAAAAACTGTATATTATATTTATGATCAATATCAACTTTCTATATATGTCTAATATTAAATATAGGAGGAGTATGTACGTAAGACTTATTTAATAGTTCTCGTTTAGTTTTTTTTTTTTTTTTGATAATAATAGTTTTGGTTTAGTATTATAACTATATAAGGTCTCTTTCCCTCTTATACCATATTTTTCTTTCCCATAATACCGCCACTCATTGGGGCGTTTTCATGTTTGTCTATTAAATTTTAATCATTAGATGATAGAATTTTTTTTCTTTTTAAAGTATTACAAATTCTCTACATATTAATTACAAATAACAAACCTACACATGTTTTTTTTTACTCTACGAATTAGTTAATAAAACATTGCACGGAGAACCTAACGGAGTAACAAAGTTAATCGATCATGGAGCCCTCTAATTTAATATATTATACCACAAACTATGTACCCCCAAATTCTTAGTACGGGGCCAAAATGCGATGTATATAATCACTGAAGGGGGAAAAAGAAGAAATCTGTAGTCTATATTTCCTGTATTTATCCGACGCTGAGTGTTTCTGGCTTTGTTTAATTTTAGGGGAGGGAAATTTTTGTGGGTTGGGGGGTATTTGGTTTGCTCCCAGCTTCCCCTAGATTAGCACTATCTTGGAGGGGAGGGGAGTGATATTGCTCCCCTCCCCTAGATTGGCATTACTAGAAATTTGGGGGATTGGGGAATTTTTTTGAAATGTTCCATTCCCTCCCCTCAAAACCTCTTTCCAAATTGGAGGAATTTAGAGGGGAGATTTAAACTAGTCCTCGCTATGGATAAAAATATTCCTAAAATTTTATCATTGACCCAAAAATAACCTTTGCTATTTTTTACTAATATATATAACTATAATTATAAAATATAATATTTAAATGTATATATAGTTGTATTAAATGTTATTTATAAATTAGGTATAAAAATGTTATTTATAATTAAACTTTATCATACATCTAATAGAGTTGGGAAAATCATTTACAACATAAGGGTAAAGTTGTCAATATGAAAATAATTTCCCTCCTCTCCCCTCCTGAACCAAATAATGTAACATTAAAATCCCTCCCCTCCTCTTTCTTCTAATCAATCCAAACAAGGTAATTTTAAAATCCCTCTTATCCCCTTTCCTCCATTAAAATCCCTTTTATCCCCTCCCTTCCCCTTCCCCGTCAAACCAAATAGACCCTAAAACTTAACAGAAGACCTGGGTATAAGATAGGAATTAGGCAAAAGCATGTGTTATGTCTCATAATGAGGCCCATAATTTGGAGACATCCGGCGCACTCACGGAATTATTGGTTATAATTATTATAACAACAGACATCACATAATTTCGAGTTTGAGACACACATGACATTGCACAGAATTACATAAATGCAAGCCTTGTTTTTGTTCCTTGTTTTAATCATTAGTATCTCAGTTTTTTTTTAGAAAAAGTATATTTATAGTTTTGTTATCCGTAATTTAAATGTTGATTTTAAGTGATTGTGAAAAATATATGTAACGAAGCAGTATTTTTTATTATTATATTACATAATTCAGACAACAATACTGTTTGTCAACAGAACATATACAGAATGGAATATGTAGACATAGATAGGCGAAATTTCAGCCCACGTAGTAGTTCTCTTAAAATTCAAATTAACTAACTCACTCGACTAGTTTCAAGTTAACCAGCTCAAAGATAAATTTAATAGCTGCCCAAGAAGAAGATAACTTGAAGAATATCAATGCTTGCCATCATGCCATGGTTTATTATTATTATTATTATTATTATTATTATTATTATTATTATTATTATTATTATTATTATTTTGTGTTTGAGATGAAACACAAGTTGTATAAAAAAAACATAAGTTAGACTCAAAGTTTGTATTTGCTTGCTGCAAGGCAATCCCTAAACAAAGGACCTGGACGTTCATTTAATTTATTTAATCTAGTGTATAAGGTTTTCTAGAAGCACAAGCAAGAGCAGCGACTGCGTGTTTCTGTATTTTAATTAGTTTTTCTAAAGAAGATGAACGCGGAAGAATCGAAGAAGGGGTTGTTGGGGTCAAAACCCACCTGAACAAATACTCTATCGTATTTTTAAATCGCGGTTTTAAAAGTTTTTTTATTATAAATTAAGATAAAATTTTTCTCACATATTTACCTTGTAAATAGTAAAAATTATTTTCTAAAAGTCAATCCAAACATATACAAATATAAGATATAATTGATTTTTTTAGAGATATTAATGTTGGCAACACCTGCAAAAACAACAAAAATATATAGTTTGAGTTGTGTTTGAAGACACTCTCCTTAAAAGCTATTTTGCAACTACTTACAAAGAAGTTAGGACACTCCACAAAATTAAACGAATTCTTATAAAAACAGGGTGAACAGTACCATATAAAATCTAGTAGGCAAAACAATATCCAAGAGGTGGAAGAAGGGCACTCCAAAAACACATAGAGCGGGGAAATTGGGCTGAGCTCCTCAAGGGTCGGGTTTGTGATTTAGTGCCAAAAAAAAGAGGCGTGCCTAAAAGGATCGGCCCTTTTAGGCCCGTTTAACTTTTTTTTTTAACTAGACACATGGTAGCAAGTAGTGGCCGGGGGCAGAGTTAACCTAACCTAACCTTCAGATTAGAAACGCTCTCACACTTACTTATATCTCATTTGAAGCTTCTCTTCTTTGATTTTTTTTTTTTTTTTTGTATGTGTACGCCAAAATCCAAATCAAGTGTTCTATTATTATTGACATTTGAAGCTTGTAGACTTACTTGATTGTGGTTGTGAACTTATTTGATTGGTTTTGAACATTAATTATGGTTTGGACTTAAATTTTAGTATTTGTGTTTTATTAAATTTGGATAATATTTATGTTTTAAATTAGTTTTGATGATATTTATGTTTTAAATTAAGTATTTTAATTTTTAGGAGAATAAGGTAAAAAAAAAGTCATGAAAAAAAAAAAGGAAAAAAGTTAAACAGGCCTAAAGCCCATGAGTTTTATATAAACAGGCTGGGCCTCAAAATTTATATACTTTTTTGAATTCGAGTTTAAACGGGTCAACCCGTTTTCCCAGTCATACACAAAAGCCATATTTCTGAACCTCTTTTCAGAAACTGCCTCTTATAGGCTTCATATATTCAAATGTTGGGCATCCTCTTAATGTTGTTAAAGAATCAATTTCTAAACGCTGGGAGCCATAATACCATCGGTCTTGAAAGCTAGGAAATAAGGATGTTTCAAGGCCATGAATCCACAGTATTAAAAAAATAAAAACTGTCCATGAAATCAGTTTATGCGCCTGAAAAGACCAACGTCCAGTTTTCACATTAAGAGCTAGCAAATAGCTTTAAAACTAATTAATTCCTTTTATGAAATTCAAAAACTGCAATGTGTGGTTCAATGCTCAGATTTCACAATTAAGAAAATAATGGCATATTCCATTTAACTTTTTTTAAATCCAAAATGATATTTGAATTTTCATGAAATGACCTCAATAAAAGGTGTTCAACCTGCATTTAACTCGCACACAATAGGTGCAGAGAAATTGCTGGATTTCAACTATGTTTGCTTCCAGCGGTTCATTGTTGTGCAAATTCACTCCTCCTGTTAGCTCATTTAATTGTCTAAGATCACTTATTATTTGGGTCCTATAATTCCAAATAAAGTGAGACTTGTTCTTTATGACATACCCACTCATTATTTCCAACAATTAACAAAGCTAATTCAATTGTTTTAAAATATTTATATTTATCGTTTTTTCTCTAAACTATTTTGGTTATCATATAAACTGATATATAATCCAATGATACACAATATATGATATGATTAAATAATTTATTTAGTTTCCTCAATCTCTCTAAAAAAAGTAAACTATATCTTATATCTAGGACTAGTTGGAGGAGTACCAAACTTAATTGTATTGCTGTGAAATTCACAATTGATGTGCAAGTACTTGAAAGTTTAATTTTGGAGAATTTAAATTCAAGGATGATTTATAGAAAATGCCAGTAAAATTAATGTATATTTTTTTTTGTTTGCCCTAATTTATAATTTTTATGAACCATTGTATATCCAATAAATGTATGTGGAGTTATGTGAAGAGATAGAAAATTAAGTGTCTGTTTGGATTAACGGTAGAAGCTGATTTTTTAATATGATTTACAGTTTATGAGGTAACTATATATATGAGAGAAGTTTGGTCTCAACTTGTGTGAACGAACTTTCTAAACATAAATACAAACATACCCTAAGTATAATGAAGACTAGGGATTAAAAGCCGGCGCCTTGAGAATAAATTAAAGAGTAAATAAAAAGGTGGCAGGGAAAGGAGAAGCTTCGTCTAATCCTATTCATTCATAAATGGTGAGCTTCTAGAAGGGTTTCTCATCTGCTCCGTATATCTTCTGTCTTCACAAAGCGAAAAATTAACATGCATGAACCAAGCACCAGGGGCCTTCACTCACTGACCATTGCACTGGATTGAATAAGACCAACAACAAAAAATCATGACAAGATGATAAATGTTGTAGACATAGAAGCCCAAAAAATGCACTATGATCACTATGATAAGTGTTTAGTGGGCAGGAGAGAGACTTGGATAGAAACGTTGCTCCTATGATCCCAAGTTTTACCTTTTTTTTTTTTTTTAATGATTATCTGATTGAGTTAGATTTAAATAAATATTTTTGAATTTAATTAAGAGTAATTTTCTCAAATTTATTTTCTATATTCATGCATACTCATACTCAAACTGTTATTATCATTAAGTGGTTGAAACCCATCTAGTGGGACCAATGCAAGGCTTGTTAGTTAGCCCCAAGTTTTGTTGCTACTCTTATATTAAGAGGCGGGCCAACAAAAATGATCCTTGGTTCAGTGTCCATTTGTTTTAATTTTTCATAAATATTTTTATAATTTATGAGATAAATATGTGATATGAGTTTTATTTTGACTTGAAGAAAATCTTTTTAAACCATATTTTGGGGGCTTCTCAAATATACATTTAGTGCTCATTTGAATACTTCTAAAAAGTGCTATTTTAAGTATTTTTTTGGAAACTAAGATAAAACTCATTTAACATATTTATCCCATAAATTATAAGAACACTCCTGAAAAGCTAAAACTAAAACAGAGAAGCACTTATTCTCTTCTCACCATCTTTATCCAATGAATGTAGAGCCTAATGTCTTGAATTGCATTTCCAGATGAAGATGCAATGCACAAGACTCCGCGCGTGGGGAATCAAATTCATCCCCCCTACCCACATTTTGAGCACCCGCCAATCAAATCCAGTTTACCAACTGCGTCACTAGTCTCGCTTCTCTAATTCTTGATAACCACTATTTTTGCTGAAACTCATGTCTATACAGGCATTCAATAACTTACTTCATTCCTACTTACATATCATTTTGATCTTATTTATAAATCTTTTTTAATTAATTCTCACACACCAGGAAGAGTTAATTAACTCATTAACTATGAGCTAAATTTCTAATTTTGTCATTTTTTATGATCGGTTTTAATAGTCAACATGAATAAATTCTTTTTATTTATTACAATTAATAAAAGTCAAAAAAATACAAAAAAACATTTACCAACCTGAAAATGGATTTATAAATGGGACCAAATTTTTTAATAAAAAAATGATTTATAAATAAGATCAGAGTAATACTTTTTCTATATCTGTACATAGATTTGATGAATGTCATGAACTTGGAACTAACGTAATTTATTATTCCAAATTTAATATTTTAAGAATCATTGGTCTGTTATATACTATTCCATTCGGTTCTATTTACAAGCAACTTTCTCTCTTATAGAACTGATCCCTTTTAAAAGCAATTTTCACTTTTTGTCTAAAAATGTAAGCTTCTTTTTCCTATTTAAATACTCATTCTCTCTCATATCTTATAATCATTATCTTTCATACTTTTTATCTATTCTCTCTCCTATACTCTTTTTATAAATATGGGCATATATGAAAAAAAACATGGCATTTTTTACATATTTATTGCTTTTGACTACCCGCTCGTTTTACGCAATCAAGGAAAAAGTTGCTTATAAATAGGACCGGAAGGAGTACTATTCAATGAAAAATTAACATAAAATATACTCCATCGGTCCTATTTATAAGCAACTTTCTCTCTTATAAGGCTGATCCCTTTTATAAGC
Source organism: Inga laurina (assembly GCA_963855925.1). Lineage (NCBI taxonomy): Eukaryota > Viridiplantae > Streptophyta > Magnoliopsida > Fabales > Fabaceae > Inga > Inga laurina. Next base: position 11,797,358 of record OY979703.1, on the reverse strand, counting down.
AACTTTCACTTTTTGTCTGAAAATGTAAGCTTCTTTTTTTTTTATTTTATCCTTATTAAATACTTATTCTCTCTCATATCTCATACTTATTATCTCTCATACTTTTTATCTATTCTCTCTCCTATACTCTTTTAATAAATAGGGACATATATAAAAAAACATGCTATTTTTAAACACTTATTATTTTTAACTATCAGTTTATTTTAAATAATAAAAAAGAAAATTATTTATAAATAAAACCGAAGGAAGTATAAACATTAAAACTAAACTAGAACTCTGAAGAAAGCAAAGCATGATAAGTTGGATTACGAGACAAGTGAAGCAAAGATGGCACATTTGGTGCTCATTATAATAATGAACACATAAGTTCTTATCACTGTAATAAGATCCCACCTGTTTAAATTTAATATAAATAGTTAAATATTTTAATTTATGACTTTTTAAATTATACATTTTTTTTTGTGAGAAATAATAATTATATGATTATCTTTATTTTTAATTAAATTAAGTTTGGACTGGTTAAAATTATTCTAACGGTTTGAGTGTTTATTTGAAATAGCTTATTTTTGAGTTATAAGTACTTATAAATCATGATTCACGATATACAAGGTAAATATGTAAGAGGAGTTTTATCTTGATTTACGTAATAAATATTTATATTCAAAAAAATAAATGTTGCAAACATAAGTAAGAAGCCTCCACGCGTTTTCTGTGGCCTCAATCACACCCTCGCGCGTGCCGCCGCCGCCAGTTACTTCATTATTGGCCGGGGCATTCACTTCAGTTCAAAGTTCGCATGCTTCTCTCACTATTTTTCTACTCTCTCACTTCTTCGTGGGGGTTCATACCTCTATAGACGGTTATACTCTGAAAGCAACTTCGCTGGATGCAATATGTCGGGGAAAAGGAGGAGAATGATGATGAAATCGTAAGTTCACCTTCTGATCGAGTCAAACATGAATCTCGCATAATATATTGTTTAAATTAGGGTTCATTGCTGACATTGAGGGCACGCCGTTTACTTTTCCTGTTTATTTCTTGTTATTGTGTGTGAATTCTAAAGAAACTAGTTTGTGGCTAATTCCATGTCGGTTGTTTATGTCTTGTGATTGTAAATGGTATAGGGTTTTCTTGCTAACATCATTCTCAGCTTCTTTAAATTTTGACTCAAGAATGAGCTTCTTTAATTTGGTATATTGAGAATTGGACTGCTATAATCATGTCTTGCATCTCTAATGATCCCCAACTGTGGCGCCTTTCTCTAAGATATTTAGAAGGACGGATTTAACTCACAGTGTGTACCGCGTGTTCTTCAATAAATGTCCTTTTAGTTTCACTAGTGCTTAGTTTAATTCCAGACTTCGTATAGTTTAATGATGGTAGGCCATGACCAATTCTAATTTCAATCTCTAGATTTGTCTAATTTTCCTGTATACCCCTTGGGACCGGCTATGGCTGTGTCTCTGATGGTGGTAATATTGTATACTGATATGTAAAGACAATAAGGAGTTGAAAGCCTGTTAGTTTGTTCAGATATAGCTGTTAGAAAAGCTTCTGTTAGTAAGCTTGCGTTTTCAGTTAGTTGGGATCCCTCTCTATTGAAAGGCCTTATGCTATTGTAAATCAAAGTTACGATGATGGTGGAATAATAGATTTCTCAGTACCTCTCTGTTTTTCTCCCTCTTGGTTCCCTCTCTTGAATCCCTCTATGTTCTTCTGTCCTATTCCCTCTTTCTCTTGCATACAGAATAATAATTCTGTAACATATACCCAACATTACAAGTTCTGATAAGTGATATAATGCAATTTGTTCAAATGTCTAGGCTTTTTTCTCTTCCTTGTTCTTTTCCCTGTGTGATAAAATTTAGTTTTGTATTTATCCATGTTGGGATTAATTACTGTTTTGAGTCATACAGTTCTTGTTTCCTGTCATATCAAATATCTCTTAATCTTGAACTCATAACTGGTATGTTTTTATTTAGGTTAACTGATACAGTTGCAAACAACAGAAGAACAGCAATCAAGGTGAAAAATAAAGCATTGGAGCTGCAAACATGGTCCGATCTTCCTGAGGAGCTCTTAGAATTGATTTTATCCCGTTTGACCTTAGCAGATAATGTTCGCGCTTCTGCTGTTTGCAAGAGATGGCATTATTCTGCCTCCGCTGTACGTGTTGTAAACCAATCACCATGGCTTATGCGCTTTCCAAAAACCGGTGACTGGTATGAATTCTATGACCCAGTGCACCACAAGACCTATTCCCGGGAGTTTGCAGAGTTAACTGGCTCCATACTGTGTTGTGCAAAAGATGGTTGGTTGCTGCTATACCGGCTGAGATCTCATCGGGTGTTCTTCTTTAATCCCTTTACTCGGGAGGTGATTAAACAGCCTATGTTTGAGAGGACATACCCGATAGTTGCCTTTTCTTGTGCTCCTACTTCTCCGGGTTGTGTTGTATTTACTGTTAAGCATGTTACTCACCGTCTTGTGGCTATTAGCACGTGTCATCCTGGAGCCTCAGAATGGACAACTGTTAACTACCAAAACCGCTTACCCATTGTCACTAGCAGTTGGAATAAGATTGTATTTTGTAATGGCCTGTTTTACTGTCTGAATTTCACAGGAGAGCTAGGGGTGTTTGACCCAGTTGAACGTGTGTGGAATGTTCTAGCAGCACCTTCGCCCAAGTGCCCAGATAATTGTTTTTTTGCCAAGAGCTGGTGGAAGGTAAAATTCATGGCAGAGCATGAAGGAGGTATATTAGTAATTCATACGTGTTCCAGTGAGAAACCCATTATTTTTAAGTTAGATCAGATAGAGATGGAATGGAAAAAGATGGATACACTTGAGGGAGCAACTGTTTTTGCTAGTTTCTCGTCATCTCTTTCAAGGACTGACCTACCTGGAATAATGACAAACAGTGTCTACTTCCCTAAAGTTCGATTTTATGGAAAGCGTTGCATATCATACTCCCTTGACCACTGTAGATACTATCCTCGCAAGCAGTGCTATGATTGGGGAGAACGAGAACTTTTTGAGAATGTGTGGATTGAACCACCGAAGAACTTTTCAGCCTTCGTGGACGAGTCTTAGCAAAACAAGGAAGCTAGTGCAAGATCTGTAATTTATGAAGTTGTTTTTCATATTATTTAAAGCATACAGTATATAAACATACTGGATATATATGTTTGGCATATCTTTTAGCCTTGAAGCCAAAATGTTACCTTGAAATAATGTATCCATTATATCTCAGTATTGCGACTGCAATTATTGATCACAATGCATCCCTCTCCCAGGAGTAATGGCTCATTCAATCCAGTGGAAGGAGGGCAGTTGTGAAAATGTCCAAAACTACGATGATAGGAAGCTTGCCTAACAAACTGCTTATATTGTGCATTTCCCTCAAAATCTAATTCCATTCCGCGGCACACAGGTCACTGTCCCTGTTCCTTTAGCTGAAAGCTTAAGTTTGTGGAAGTAGGGTGAACTGTTTAAAGCACTCTTCGTTCCCAAACAATTTTCTATCGACACGGCACTCTTCGTTCCCGAACGAAGCATTTATATAGCCTGACAAGCACGTATCTGCTAGGTTTTTTTATATTAGATTCTTTCTTTCTTTCATACTCTCTCTCTCTCTCTCTCTCTCTGCGCGCATAGATGATATGTTCTTTCTTTGTCTAGCTAGTATTGTTTTCCTCCTTTTACACTCGATTTTTTGAAATCGATAAAATCCCATATTTTGTATCAGCATATCTATTTCGTAACATATCTTGCGAAAGAGACATCAGTTCTTGGGCCTCCTTGAAACATGACAAACAAGTATATGAAAAAACAGAAAATGGACTGAAGCTAGTATAATCTATGATAATATATACCAAGACAAACCGAAGCCAACTTCGACATAGTTACCCTACTCTGTCGCTAACTCATCTCTAATGTCACCCCTCTTTGCTGTTTTCCAAGAGATACAGAGGGCCTAGCAGCATCAATCTTATCTCAACTCACACGAATAAGTGCTTGAATTCTCCGTTTGCAAGCTGACAAAGCTTATTGTAACTAAATGTATCTGTAGACAGACCCAAATAAAATGTTGGTTCGATAAGAAGGAAAAATTTTAAGCAGAGAAAAGAACACAACAAAATGCACAATTGCTCATACATATCCTCAGAAGAGGAGATTAAGTTCTCGACCATAGTAACTACAGAAACCTGTTATCTTTGACTAAGGTTACAGAAATATAGTTTCCAATTATGAGCAAAACAACATGAAGATGCTTTTGCCCTATGATGAAAACTCACTTGGGCAAATGCTTACGTGGGTCAGAACCACCAGAATCAATGAATCATGGTAAATTAATAACCACCAACTGCTTCCAAACACAGAATTTGAAAATATTAAGGAGCAGATGACTGACTACACCAGACAATTTATTGCGTACATTAAGGGGCAAAATGGAACTTGCAATCCTACCTAATGTCTGAAATTTGTAAGATCACCAGCCAATCCTGTACTATCATTTTACTCCCAGTAGTAACCCTCCACAAATACCAAACCCTTTCAAGCTTCGTTTGAACATGAGTAATCTTCTTTTTCACCATTTAAATATCTAAAAAGGTTAATGACTGGGTCAAGCGGAAATACACTTACAGTTCATGAATGAGAAGGGGGAAAAAAGTAATGTAAAACATCTTTTGTTCCATTTGATAACGGATCAGAAGACTATAATTATTATTAAATAATGATAATATAGATATAATAGATATTATATGCTTCAATTTTTGTGTTTTTAAAAAAGATTACATTTCCCATGTGCTTACCAGACAAGGGTGTTAACCTAGTGTATAAGGTTTTTGCTTTTGGTTAATTCTTCCATTAAGGTTGATTTGTCATGGTCCAAGCTTCTTATGGTCCTAAGTTAAATACGTAAAAGATAACAACGCCATTCCGTATTTCAACAACCGATATCAATATGTCAATGATCAATGAATATAATAAAATCAATAATATGTTACACTATTCATAAACTAAAAACTTGTTCTTAAATTCCATAGTACCAAGGAAAAAAAATCGAGCCAGGCATGAGAAAACAAGTCTAATTATTGCAGCAAAAGTGTAGGATAGTCGTGGGAAGAAAATAGTACCAACTGAATCACCAAAGTTGGTCCATATCTCAGCACGAATGGATCTATCACTGTCAGCTACGCCAATAACTTCAACAAAATTCGCAAGAGCACCCGGGGGCAAGCCCTTTACAAGTATCTGCTTCTCATCAGTTGATTTTCCAATTATACCTCCAGCATCAGATCGAACAACTTGCACGACAGCCCTTACCCTCCGTCCAACATATAACCGTAGCAGCTCTCCATTGACAAAGACCGCAGGGTTTGAAGTATCCATATTCTACAGAGACACAAAAAAAATGAATTGTTTTACTAAACCGACAAAGACTGCACAAATCCTTATTTTAATGCTGTTTCTGTGCTATATATATGTCAAGAGATCTCATTTTGCTATAAATTTAGCAGGTCCCAGATGCATGGTCATAACTTAGAGCCATAATATTTAGGGTATGAACACTCAATCGGGAACATCTTTTGTAAGAACTACGGATGATTTGTTCATTGTTTCCATTCACTCACAAGAAGTCGTGATGAAATGGCTCTCAATTGTTTTCTTTTACCCCAAAGGATATGCACGATCAGTTGAGCACAATAGAGAGCAAAAATGACAATATAGAGGCATTGTTAAGAGCATTCATAACTGGCGATTATCACCATGGGAACCTCCGAACCCGAAGTTTCTTTTAGAAACCCAAAAAATCTTCAACCGTTAGGAACATTCAGAAGGAAATTTTAAGACCGAAAACACCCGAGGAATAATTTCCAGGACTAAGAAATATTAGTTGTCTACAGTCAGTAGTTGACTAAAGTGACTAAAGAGAATTGGTAGCTCCATCCTTCAAGTTCAAGTCAAGACTCTGAATCCATCCCAACAAGAAATTTCATTAAAATTCCCAGTCAACCAACAGGATCAAATACCTGGAAGGACTAGGCGGTACACTCCTACAATCGAAAAGAAACTAAAGCTGTAAAGCAATTAAAATTCCAGGGAAATGGAAATGAAGGTCCTAAAGAGCAGCTATATTGTACCCTCGTTTTTATTCGAATATAACACCAAATCCACAAAATGTTCCGTAATCACAAAGACACGATCACAATTCTGTTCCTCAACTGCAACAAGCACAAAAGTGAACACCTCTTGCAATAAAGGCATGTTATAGCTACAACCATAAAATTCAAGAAAATCCCAGGAGAAAAGGAGCAAGATATAGGAACTGAACAGCATTTTCATAAAACGGATGAAGAATTGCGAGAAAAATTGATTACGGAAAATAGCATAAAATCGCGTTTATTCTTACATCAAGTGATGGAAAATGCATCGAAGACGAAGAAGAAATGCTCCCACCTGATTAAGAAGCAAATCGCAGTGAAACAAAGCGCCAAGTTAGAGGAATAAGCTTCCTGGCTGGGTTGAATACAGTGTAGTGGGGGAGCGCGGGTTCTGGGTGTCTTTTCGTTAACAGGGAGCGCGGGTCCTTGAAACCTGAAGGCGGAATTTCCCAAGGCCCAAGCCCAATGATGGGCGCTACCTTATGGATGCTGAATGAAATTTAAAATTCTTTAATAACGTAGCATTTGAAATTATTTAAAATTATTAAAATTTTAACCATAACTTTTAATTTATAAAAATTAAGTTACAAAATTTTCATTATTAATTTTTTTAACTATCCAAACAACGACATTTGAATTATTATTAAATCAATCCCGCCTAAAATTGTACTTCTAAATCAACTTTTTCTCAACGTTATTTTTTGTTTTGGCTAACTTATCTCAACTTTATTTTTTATTTATTTTTTTTGGCCCGACTCAACTTTATTTTATTTCATGCAAAGAAGTTCTATATGTCAAAATGCTACACCATCTTCACTGGCAAAAAAACAAAAATGCTATACCATCTATTGCCCAATAAAAAAAATGCTACACCAATAACCTTTCAATCCAATGACAATGTGTTTGGTTTAATTTATTTTAGAGGGTTGAGGCGCAAATATACCTCTTCACTTTTTCTAAATGTGTGCATGGCACCATATAAAAAGTGCATAGGTATATGCGTTGGGAACTTCTAAAACGTGTTTTTTTAAGAACTTTTTCATAATTCACGATAAAATTTTTTAAGAGAATTTCAGATAAATACCATATGAAATTTCAAAACCTCTAAAAATCTGTTAACATTTGTAAAGGACATAAATGTGACATGGATTAAATTAGAGTTTTAAAATGTTGATGAATTTATTATTATGCCCTCAGTTTTTAAATTAAAAAGAAAAAAGAAAGAAAGATGAGCCCCCCCAGATTCAGGTGTCCACGGCGCTCTCCTAGTCTGAATTGTCGTTGAAAAAAAATGGAGGTCCAGGGATAAAGACAGAGACGATAGTATAGAGGTGGTCGATGGTGGTTGAGAAGCATTTGAAGGATGAAGGAATTGGTTGGGTGTTGTAGGTTCTAAGAGGTTGCTCTAGGAGAGAAGATTTATACAACTGGAGGAAGAGTTTGGTTGAGGATATTGGAGAAAGTCAAGAGGCTGAGGAAGAAGAAAGTGAACAGTGATGAAATTGACAAAATGTGTAATGAGATGGACAAAATCTGCAAGTACTAACAATATGTGTAAATGATTGACACCAATTAAATAATGAGATTGACAAAATGAGTAATGAGATTGACACAAATGTTAGTGAATCATGACTTACATGTTTTCATAAGTAAAGTGTGATTTCTCTTGTTTGATATCTAGATTGCTCTTGTCATAACTTATAAAAACTTTGTCATTCCCATTAGGGATTTTGTTAGAGACCGGCTCTTTTGGGGTCAACTGTTACACATTTGATGAGAATAAATTATCATTCCTATTATCAATCACGTCAAAATCATTAAAAACTTTATCATTTTCATTATTGAATTGTCAGCGGCCAACCCTTTTCGGCCAACACTTTAACACATTTGATGAGAATTACTTGTCATTCACATTATCAATGTCGTCAAAATCAAAAAAACTTTGTCATTCTCATTAGAGATTTTGTCAGAGGCCAGCCCTTTCGGGCCAACACTTTAACACATTTAGTGAGAATAAGTTGTTATTCCCATTATTAATCTCATCAAAACCCATAAAAACTTTGTCATTCGCATTATGGATCTTGTCATTCTCATTACTAAATTTGTCATAATCCACATCTTTTGCCAAACATTTTTAACACACTTGGTCTGTACGTCGTGTAGTATTTGTCATTCTCATTATGCATTTTGTCAAACCCATTATACACTTTGTTAATACCATTACTTATTTTCACACAATCGTTCCTGACTTTCTAAGTTCTTATATAAAAACTATGCACAGTAGCAAAATTTTAGAATAAAGGGACTAAAGTTTTAGTCAACCTCCATACACTAACAGTAGATTATAAAAGACTAGAGGTTTCAATCAGTATACATGATCAGTGACTAAAAATGTGCACCCACTATTGCCAATTCGGGGACATCGACGCCAACTGTGATAGTTTGAGGAAGAAGAAAAAGTTGGAGCATGTGATGCGACACCCATAACCCCATACCTTTAGTACTCGCTTACTCTCACTCTTCTTTAGGAGAGTATACGACGGATTGCGCCCATCATTGCTGATTTGGGGACGCCGACGCCGACTGTGAGAGTTAGAGGAAGAGGAAATTTTGTTGAATTGTTTAAAGATGCAGAAAACCCTAACAGTTCTCTCTCTTTTGAATTCATCAAATTTTAAGGGCATTTTGGTCTTTCAACCAAAACATCAAAAACCTATATTCTCACCCCATCCCTTATCTATCTTTTGTAGGTGTTAATGGTAGTTTGTGGGTTTTTCAATTTCATGTGGTTTTTAACTGTTTTTTTCCTAATTTTTTTTTACATATTTATCTCATGAATAATCATAAAAACACCACAAAAACAAACCGGCCCTAACCCCATTTTCTCAGATAACTGTACGAGGAAACACAAGTGATTTTTGGAGGATTACAAACAGCGATGTTTGGCTTTTGAACCACTGTCGGGCCACGAATATCCTCGTAAGAGAAGCCTGGCTGCTCGAGCATTTCCATCTCATTTTCACAAACACCTGAAACTTAACGTCCCAACTCCAACGGAACCATCGCGCGCTTCTTTCTTCTGAACGCAAAAGAATGTCCTCAATTCTCACAAAACCATCGCTAAATGCATCCCCTTTCCTTTCTTCAATCCACAGCCTAAAACTGAGACCCATATCCCCCCTTTTTCCCATTCAACTATTCCCTAGACTCCCTCAACTTCGAGTTTCCCTTACAATCCATAACTCCGCCAATCGTCCTTCCATTACTCCTTCAAAGGGCAAAGCTTCCAATACTCTCTCACTTTCTCAGACTCTTCACTTCCTCAAACCCTGGCTTCTTTCTGAGCATAAAATCGTCCTCTTGGGCTGGCTCTGCAGCGTCATATCTGTTTATTCCCTCTCCAAAATCGTTTCCAAAGTCGGGAATGTTTCTGCTACTATCAGCAGCATTGACGCTATCAAGTTGCGAGACGAAGGTTTAGTATTGGGGGGTTTGGTGATTGCCCGGTTGGTTGCTAGCTATGGGCAGCAAGCCTTTTTATGGGAAGCTGCACTGAACGCGGTATATAAGCTTAGGATTCATCTTTTCGACAGGATTTTGCAGAGAGAATTGGGATATTTTGAAGGCAAGGATGGTGTGTCATCAGGGGACATTGCGTATCGGATCACTGCGGAAGCTTCGGATATTGCTGATACTTTATATGCCCTGCTCAATGTGGGTAACTGTCTTTTTGAAGATCTCTTTCGACTTTCAATGAACATCCTTGGTGTTTGAAATTACGAACTATCAAGATTCTTCAGAACTTCTTTTACGGTCAAACAGGACCAATTTAGTAGTCAGACCCTTTCCTTTTAATCTAAAGTTTGCCAGTGTATCAATAATTGGGCATAGAATATCTCTCTTTTGATCGTGGAAGAATTCTAGTCCATGTAGGCGTCTGCAACTTATTTCACCGCATTCGCATTTTCATGCATTTTCATGACAGTTGCAGTAGTCAATATTCTAGCCCATGTATGCTTATAAGCTCTTGTTTGTTGCAGACCATAATTCCCAGCACTCTGCAGCTATCAGCTATGATGATGCGAATGTTGGTGATCAGTCCTGTCCTTTCATTGATTTCAGCTGCGGTGAGTTAGGAGCTATTCTGTTGGTCCATATAACTTGACTGGCGGTAGAAATCTTGTTTTTGATAGGCGAGGGTAAATTTAATCTTGGTAATTTGTTTTCAAATTGCAGGTTATTCCTTGTATGGCACTTGTTGTTGCCTTTCTTGGTCAGAAACTTCGTTCAATATCTAGAAAGGCACATCTTAGCATTGCCACTCTCTCAGCATATCTAAATGAGGTAGATTCGTGTGACAGCTCATCTTCATTTTGCTATCAGACAAAGTTTAATATTATCTCTTGTTTGCAAATCCTATCGTTCCATTTGAATATACTATAAAGTATCACCACAATACAAAGCCACAGTTATTGCTTGTTAGCTGATATCTCAATACTGCGTCAGGTCCTTCCTGCAATCCTTTTTGTGAAAGCAAACAATGCAGAACTGTGTGAGAGTAGCAGGTTTAAGAGGCTGGCTAGGATTGACTTTTTTGAACTCCTGAACAAGAAGAGGATGAAGGCAGTTATTCCTCAGATTATACAAGCTATTTATTTCGGAGTTCTATTTATACTTTGTGCTGGTTCAATAGTGGTTTCAAGAGGATCGTTCAATGGCTGTAACTTAGTTTCGTTTGTGACATCATTGCTCTTTTTGGTTGAACCAATCCAGGTAGCGTTATCTATTGAGACCTAGTTGCTTTTTCCCTCTATTATGTTTGTTTGATCAGACCATCTGTTTTTTCCTTTCTCCTCCGTAGATTAAGATTTTTTTTTCTTGGCACTGCAAAAACCATTTTAGTTGAAATTAGACATTGATGTGATTTTGACCGTCTGCATATCTTATCTTTAAATTTCATTTGCAACCTCTTTTCTTTTCCTCTTTAAAGGTCATAAATAGTTTAACAACATTGTTCTCTGTTGACTTTTTTTTGGGGCTAATTATTATTTGCATTTCTATCATGGTTCAGCCTTTGAGGAGCTGTCTTAATTTATTATTCTGAAAATAAAGAATCACACAGGATGTCGGAAAAGCATACAATGAATTGAGGCAGGGAGAACCAGCTATTGAACGCTTGTTTGATCTGACCAGGTTCACAGATAAGGTAACTTTACGATACCTAACCATGACACTACTAAATTTGAAATAGCATTCTGCTGAAAGCTGGTTATGGTCTTGGTAATGAAAAAGGGGTTTCTTGTTGAGCAAAAGATGACTTTCTGTGATTTAGTTTTCAGTTAGGATAATCCATTTCACTTCGGTAACAAGGGCATTTATTTTGCATTATAGGTGGTTGAAAAACCAGATGCTGTTGATTTAGACTCTGTTAGAGGGGAGATAAAGTTTTGTAATGTCTCATTTACGTACAGTGAAGGCATGTCACTTGTTCTGTATGGACTAAATCTTCACATTGGAGCCGGAGAGATAGTTGCTCTTGTGGGTCCCTCTGGTGGAGGGAAAACAACACTTATCAAACTATTGCTTCGACTTTATGATCCCGTATCTGGTTAGTCATTTGAGGACGTTTGCTTATTTATATTTATATTTCTACTAAAGCACTGCATTAGCTTATAGACTTCCATGTAGGCTCTCAAGTTTTGTTAGATACCAAAAGGTTTTACAATCATTAGTTATTATTCTGTTCAGTGGCATTTGGTTGTATTTTCATGCTCGCAGGCTGTATACTTATTGATAATCATGACATCCAAAGCATTCGGTTGCAAAGTTTGAGAAGACATGTTAGTCTTGTTTCTCAGGATATAGTAAGTGTCTCACGTTCTTATATTCATTTACTGTATATTTCTCTTATAAAAGCAGTGCATCTGGTGCCTGCTGTGCTGAACTGCTATTTACACCTTCTCTAGCCAAACTATTTTTTTTTTTCAGAAACTTTAGCTTATCATTTTCTTTCCTAGAATATCTATTAGCTCATTTTTTTTGTGAGTGTTCATCACGAGTGTTTTTTTTTTTTTTTTTTTAAATTCAATTCATTTTAACTTTTCCGGTCATGATTGCTAGCAGGAATTAGGTCTTGGATCTAGTGGTAGCTCCATTGTGATTCTTTATTAATTGATAATTGATAATGTAATCGTAATTTCTCATCACTGTTAATTCTTTACTACTCCACCTAGTGGGACAAGACTTTTTGTTATTATTGTTGATGTTGTTAATTCCTTACTAGTTTATAGCTTACTTTTGAGCAACAGTATTTCTTCGACATCTGTATGGTTTTCTCTATAATGCATGTGTATGCTTTAGACACTTTTTTCAGGATCAGTTGCTGAGAACATTGGCTATAAGGATCTGACAGCAAAAATTGATATGGAGAGGGTAAAATATGCAGCACTAACTGCTAATGCTGATGAATTTATAAGAAAACTTCCAGAAGGATATAATACCAATATTGGACCAAGGGGCTCAACTTTGAGTGGAGGACAAAGGCAAAGGTATATTACTGAATTCCATTTTCGAACACCAAGTCTTGTCTTCAGCACTGACTTACCTAGTTGACTGAAATTTATAGGCTAGCCATTGCCAGGGCTCTATATAAGAATGCTTCTATATTAATACTGGATGAGGCAACTTCTGCTTTAGATAGCAAATCTGAGTTATTGGTGAGACAAGCTGTAGAGCGATTGATGAAAAATCACACTGTAAGAAAACCCCTTTCTGTCTGATGTGATGCTTTCTTGTTCATGCTGACAAAGACATGGGCACTGGCCCTTGTGCATGGTTTTCTGTCTTGACGATTTTGTTAGATGGGATGTCTCTTTGAAGCCATGAGGATATTTAGTTTTAAATTTTGTACTCTGTTGGTGATTTCTGCCTTTTTTTCCTCATCTTTCTCTCTCTCTCTGTGAATGAAGATTCAAGTATTTAGTGTTGAGCTATTATTTCCTCCTATGTTAATAGGTGCTGATAATTGCCCATCGTATGGAAACGGTTCGGATGGCTAATCGAGTATTCCTCTTCGATAACGGGAAGCTGGAAGAGTTGCCTCGTTCTACTATACTGGGGGGTCACAAGGACTCGTTGTTATCATCTGGTGTGGTGATTTAAATATTTCTTGTACAGGAGACGGACACCTTCACATCCTAGTCTAGTGTTTTATATCCAAAATCAAAAAACACTATACTAGGATCTGCGGGGACTATGTACATTCTTATTTATTTACATATTTACTTCCAATAAAAAACTCACATTATTATTTGAAGCATTTATGGATTAAGAAACTTAGCATGCCAGTCAGTGCTATTCAAATACTATGTTACTTCGATAGTAAATTTTTTTCACATTTAGGACCTGGTAATGGGATCTACATCCGTGAAATTTTCTATCCGGATATCAATGATCATTACACATAAGGATTTATTTGGGAACCCAAAGTTTGCTATCTAATCTATCAATGAGAAAGAGAAGTGACAGTAAAGCCAGTCCATAAGCTAAGTTGCTTCCTATGATTCTTCCATGGTGGCAGGGGGAAGGCTATTTCTCTCTTAATTTCTTGGTTATGGCAAAGACAGCTCCTGCCACGGCCACAACTATGCCTGAAATTATAATGGCAGATTTCATTTTGCGTAAGCTGTCTTCCTTTTCCTCTTGCCTTTTCTTCTCTTTGATCTCAGCTTGTTCCTACACAGCACAACAGAAAAGGGAAAGTATGATTTATTGAAACAGGTCGAAATTCTGATGTATTTTTTTTTTTAAAAAAAACAAAAGAAAAACAGAATAATGAAGTAAAACCACCTAGAATTCCAGTAGCATGTTCATTTTCCTTCGGAGATCAATTAATAGTTGAATGAATAAAGATTCAAACTTGAAGGTACCTTAATTTCTTTAGAGATAGCGACATCTGATGATATGGGATCAAGCTGAACCTGATTGTTACTACCAGGATTCAATGTCCCATGAATGTCTGCGGGTGGGAATTTGGACTCCTCTCCAACTTCATCAATGCTGTCTCTGGTCGCCATTTTATTGTGACCTGAAAGCTGTCAACTGCGTTCTTGTTAATTAGGATCAATTCTCCCCGTGCACTCGTGTGGGAGCTTAGTTCTCTCCGCCAAGCGTGAGAGTGGTAAGGTTGGAGGTACGGAGGGCGACCGGCGCCGGAGCTAGGAGGTTCGGCGGAGCAACCGGTGGTTCAGATTAAGAAAGTAAGGGCGTGTGAAGCTGTTTACTGCATAAGGTTCTACTATTCCTCCTGATGGAGGAATCTCAGATCTCGACTCACTAGTCTGGAGGGATGTGGAAGCAGAGAGGATTTTGATTGGCAAGGTCTTGTCAAGTAAAACCTATACGTGAGCTGCAATGGAATCGATATTGCAGAAGGCTTGGAATCTACAAGCAGGATTTGATGTTATTGAAATTACTGGAAATGCGTTTATGTTCAAGTTTTCGGATGCAGAGGAGTACAGCAGAATTCTCCGAGGTCGACTGTGGTCCATTAATGGATGCCTACTGAATCTTCAGGAGAGATCGAAATACAAGTCGTGTGAAGAGTTTGATTTCAGTCGTTGTCCGGTATGGATCCAGATGCATAATGTTCTGATGGAGGCGATGTGTCTGGAGAACGTAATTACGATTGGAGGCTATGTTGGAGAAGTGGTTCTGGCTGAGGATCCATACTACAATGGCAGGTATGTGCGAAGTTTTTTGCGTGCTAGAGTAGTATTGGATCTAAGGAAGCCTTTATCATATGGATTCTGGATGCCTAAACCGGATGGAAAGAACATCTGGATCTCGATCTGGTATGAGAAGTTGCAGAACTTCTGTTTTAATTGTGGCAAGATTGGGCATGATAATCGGTGTTGTAGAATTGAGAGGCTGATGTCAATATTGAATCCTTCTGAACCGCGTTATGGTGCCTGGCTAACCACTAATCTGTATCGTAGTTGGGATGAAATTATGGTAGTGGTGCGCAGTGACTGGGAGGAGGCTGGTTATGTCAGGAGGAAAAAAGAGGAGGCAACTCTGAGAAATAAGGGTGATCCTAGAATGAAACCTGGTATGGACCCTAATCTAGCTGATGAGGACTTGTTCTCCATCAAAATTAACAAACCCTCAGTTGAAAATAAGAGGATGATGCAGATGAAGGGTAAGGAAGTGAAAATCTCATATGTCAAAGAGGATGTGGATGATGTTAATGCTCGACTTGTGTTGATCAACAGGAGAAAAACTACCAATAAGGTTGTGGCAGTAGGGAGTGATATTAAGGGGGGATACCAGGAGGAAGTGGAGTTAATGCTGTTAAAGGGGAGATAGTAAGGAAGGTTTCTGTTATTCAGTCTACATCTGTAATGAAAGGGCTAGATTGCAATATTGTCAATCCTTTTGTTGAGCAAAAAGGAAATTCTTTGGCCATTATTCCATATGGCGGGAAAGCAATGAATGATGTCATATCAGGGATTAATGGCCTCGGTCTGAAGAGGAATGCAAAAGAAGAGCTGGACACTATGGCTCTAAAGCGTAGGAAATTAAATGATGAGAAACCTTCTTTAAATCAGACTATCTCTATATATGCAGAAACTCTAAGGAACACAAGAGCAAGAGTTAAAAGGAATGCTAAAAGGAAGGTAAAGGGAGTAAAGGAGGATCACTCTGATGAGGAAATGAACCAGGATGATGCTGTGCAAGGCTCAACGCTCATCAAGTCAGAGGAGGTGGATTTCACTTTTAAAGCTGGAAGAGGTAGGAGGAAGAAGTTCACAACTGAAGGTAGTGGTGGCTGGCCATTAACAGCCACCAAGTCATCATGAAGCTGCTATCATGGAACTGTCAAGGTCTAGGAAGAACCTTGACATTAAAGAATTTGAGGGACATGGTGAAAAAGCATAGTCCTTCGATAATCTTCCTAATGGAAACTAAAATGAGTTCGACAAAGGGGAGGAAAATAAAAAATAAGTGTGGATTTAGCCAGGATTTGTATGTGGAACCGAGAGGGTTAGCTGGAGGGCTGGCTGTGTGGTGGCATGACAGTGTCTCCTTAACAGTGCTGTATAAATCAAAGAATATTATCCATGCTCTCCTAGAGTCAACTGCTCTGAATGGACCAAAACTTGTTTCATTCATTTATGGTCCACCAAAAGATGGGGAAAGAAGGGTTGTATGGGATATTCTAAGAAGATTGGCATCTAGTGTTAATGAGTCTTGGCTGGTGGTAGGTGACTTTAATGACCTGTTATCTCAGTCTGAAAAAGAAGGAGGTAACCCACGTTCTTTGCAGAAAATTATTAATTTTCAAAGGTTATTATCTGACTGCAATTTAATGGACTTGGAATTTAAAGGGTCCAAATTTACTTGGTGCAATAAAAGGCCGGGTGCTATTGTGAGGGAAAGGCTGGACCGGGCTCTTGGGAATGTGGAATTCAGAGATGAATTTGATCATGCCATAGTTTTCCATGTGGATCCTATCGGTTCTGACCACCATGCCTTAGTAGTGGATTGCTGTTATCAAGAAATGAAGAAACCAAAAACTTTTAAGTTTGAGGCTAACTGGACACATCATGATGATTTTCTATAAGTTGTGAGGAAGGGCTGGAATGAAGTTACAAGTATAGAAGATGATAAAATAGCAGATTTAATTCGCAGATTGGAAGCTTGCAAAAAAAGCTACTGATATGGAGCAAAAAGGAATTTCCTAACTTCAGAAGAGTGATTGATCAGTTGAAACAAAAATTAATGGAGTGTCATAAGGGACCTTTATCGGCTGAGAAGTTAAAGGAAGCTGAAGCTGTGGTTAGGCAGATTGAGGATGCATGGGATAAAGAGGAAACTTATTGGTGGCAGAGATCTAGAATTTCATGGTTGAATTGTGGAGATCGAAATACAAAGTTCTTCCACAGCAGTGTGATTCAAAGAAGGCAGAGAAATAAAGTTTTAAGACTTAAGGATGAGAATGGGATATGGCTTGAGGAAAGGGAGGCTATAAACAGATCCTTTAGTGAGTTTTATTTGAGGCTGTTTAGCTCAGTTGGGTCTCGTCCTATGGATCAAGCACTGTCATATGTTCAAAAAGTAGTTACTGAGGAGGATAATGCTTGCTTAATGAGATCAGCCTCTAACCAAGAGATTGAGGAGGCTGTTTTTCAGCTAGGAGCCAATAAAGCACCTGGACCAGATGGTTTCTCTGCATTGTTTTACCAATCTGCTTGGAAAGAAGTAAGTAATGAAGTGTGTGATATGGTGCATCAATTTTTTAAAAACAATTCTGGTCTAAGAGAGATCAATGCTACTAATATAGTGCTGATCCCAAAGATTGACAAACCTGAGGGGGTACATCACTTTAGACCTATTGGGTTATGCAATGTATCCTATAAGATCATTGCAAAAATCTTAACCACCAGGATGAGGGACTTGATGAGCAGAATAATTTCGCCTAACCAAAGAGCTTTTATAGCTGGCCGTATGATTCAAGATAACATCATCATAACACACGAGGCCTTCCATTACCTGAAGCATAAGAAAACTGGTAAGAAATGGGAACTAGCATTGCAGATTGACATGAACAAGGCGTATGATCGGGTAGAGTGGGATTTTCTGGAAGCAGTGATGCTAAAGATGGGCTTCTGTAGTAGCTGGGTGAAGTGGATCATGGATTGTATATCAACAGCAGCTTTTAATTTGCAGGTGGATGGGCATACTGTGGATGTGTTTAGTCCTGAACGTGGAGTGCGACAAGGTGACCCATTTTCCCCATATATGTTCATTTTTGCTTCTGAGGTTCTGTCCCTCATGATTAAGATGCATATTGATAGGAAAGACTTAAAAGGTATAAAGCTGGCTAGTAGAGCACCAATCTTGTCTCATTGTTTTTTTGCGGATGATGCAATCCTATTCTTAAATGCTGATGTGATGAATTGTAGAGTGTTAAAAATGATACTTGATGTGTATTGTGAAGCATCGAGGCAAGTTGTGAACTTAGAGAAATCTGCTATCTATTTCTCTGCTAATACCCCTGTGCGAGTTAAAGAAGAGGTATCAGCATGCCTTGGGATCAGCTATTCTGATCAAACTGGGAAATACTTAGGATTGCCAGTGATTTGGGGAAGGTCAAAGGCTGCAGCATTAGCATTTGTGAGGGATAAGATAGGTCTGAAGTTACAGGGCTGGAAGCAGAAACTTCTCACTTTTGCAGGTAGAGAAATCTTAATTAAGGCAGTGGCTAATTCCATTCCCACATACCCTATGACTTGCTTTCTGTTTCCAAAAAAATCCTATTTGGAGATTGATCAATTGATTTCCAATTTCTGGTGGGGACAGAGAGGTGATGAGGGTGCTATTCACTGGAAAAGTTGGAAATATATGACTATGAAGAAAAATGAGGGGGGAATGGGATTTCGAGATCTCCTATGCTTCAACAAGGCACTATTAGCTAAAACGGCTTGGCGTCTATTGGAGAAGCCGAATGACTTATGGTGCAAAATCCTTAAAGGAATTTATTTTCCTAAAGGGAATTTTCTTCAGGCAAAAAAGGGAAGGCATGCTTCATGGGGGTGGTCGAGTTTGTTAGAGGGGCGTGACCTACTGCAAAATGAGCTATGTTGGAAGACTGGAAATGGCCAAACAATCTGTGTATGGAAAGATCAATGGATTCAAGGCTTGAATGGGTATAAGCTTCAGTATAGGGAAATGACAGATGAAGATAGTAATGTCAAAGTAGCGGAGCTTATTATAAATGGTCACTGGGATCTTAGTCTCATTAATTCAAGGATTAGTGTAGTGGAGAGGGATATGATTTTGAAAATCCCCATTCCTTCTACTGACTGTGCTGATCGTGCTTTATGGTTGGGCAATAAGGATGGCTGCTACTCAGTTAAATCAGGTTATGCTGTAGCAAAAAATGCTGAGGAGACAGTGACAGCTAAAGATCCAGGTACGTCCTACTCTATACCTAAATTGTTGTGGAAAAGTGTTTGGAGAATCATGGCCCCTCCTAAAATTCAGCATTTTCTTTGGAGATTAGGAGCAAGGGCTATTGCTACTCGTGATGCGCTTTTTAAACGTAAATGTGCTAGAGACCCTATCTGTCCTATATGTTTAACTGATAGAGAAACCACTGAACATTTATTGTTTTTATGCCCATGGACTAAGCATTGTTGGTTCGGCAGTCCTTTGGGACTTAAATTTAGCAAATGGTCTATGAAGAGGTGTGAGGAGTGGTTGTGTGATATGCTCCATGGGAATGATATATTGGATGATTATGGCAAATCCTTGTTTGCCACGATGTGCTGGTGGATTTGGAAAAAACGATGCAACTGGGTGTTTAGAGAGGAGATTCCAGATGCGAAGGAAGTAGTGAGATTGGTAAATATTCAGGTGGATGAATACTGGAGATCTAAGGCTAAAATGAGTGGTAACCACAAAAAAAATATATGATGAAGGCATAGTGAGGAACATGCATTGGGTGGCGCCTGAACCTGGAATCATTAAAATCAATGTAGATGGTTCATTCAAGGAAGCTACTGGTGAGGCTGGTATTGGTATGGTTTGTAGAGATAGTAAAGGCGATTTTATTGGTGGTTTGGGGAGAGTGGTAAAAGCTGAATCTCCTTTCATGGTAGAGTGTACAGCAGTGAGGGAGGCCTTACTATACAGAAATAAGTTTCATGATTCTCAAGTAATTGTTGAAACGGACTGTGAAATCTTGTACAGATTGATAAAGAGGAAAACGGTATCTGGATGTGAATAGAAGAGCTGGGATTTATTGAAAGAGATCCTTGGGCTGTTAGAGTCTATGGAGGAAGTGTCAATTTCCCTTGTTTCCAGACAGGGTAATAGTGTTGCTGATAAGTTAGCAACTGATGCAGCAAGGAAGATGCACCAGCATTTATGGCTGGACTGTGCTCCATCTTCTTTAAGCAGGTTTCTGATCCAGGACTCTGTGATAGCCAAGGAAAGCAGTAATAATGTAGTGGCTGTGAATGACAGGGAAGGTATAGGCTAACAATTGAATTCATGATACTGCTACAAATAATTGCTTAGTTTTTAGTGGTAGTGAGAAGTGGGATTGTTTAGTCTTTTTCTTCTTTTGTGTTTGTGAGAAGTGTGTTAGGTTGTATTTGTAGGTGTTTCTTGAGAGTTTTCTTTGGCTTCAGCTATTAGTGTGTGTAATACTTTTTTCTGATATTAATAAAAATGACTTTTCTGGGCAAAAAAAAAAAAACTGCGTTCTTGTTGGGTAAGAGAAGATGAGAAGAGGAGAAGAAAAAAACAAGAAGCTAATAAGAAAGAGAACTCGGAATCCTTATTCTTAAAATACACGTGTCTGTGTCCCAAATGCTGAGATCGTTATAATTTCATGTGTTCAGTGAAATTGCGTTTCTGTTATCTAACTTCCCGCAATACTTGTTCATTCTCGCTGAAGTTTAGGTCAGAGCAATACTAGGAAAGGCAAAAGGAAACCGTAACTGGTCTCTCGTCTCGTTATATGTTCCTCTCTCGTGTATTCTCAAATCACAATTTTCTCTTGACGGAAAAAAAAAAAAATCCAATTATGTTTTCAAATATGGGTTTTTAATGATCAAGTGCCAATTCATATATCGGCTGGATTGTTTTACATTTTTTTGATTCAACTTATGACCGTTTAACCCAATCTCTTACACAATGGGGTTGGATCCAACCAAACAGTCTAATCCTTCACAATGTGAATATGTGATAGATTAAGGATTGTTAGAGTTGATATTTGGAAAATACGTTTACGTAAATCACGTTATAAAAATAATTTTTACCGCTAATCCAAACAGACTCTAAGTGCACGTTTGGATTAAATTTTTGAAGATAGTTTTTATGATTTACGAGGTAAGTATATGATAAGAGTTTTATCTCGACCTGCGGAAAATAACTTCTGAAACCATGATTTTGATATTTCTAAAACACTCACTTTATTCGAAGACCGTGCATCGATTACATACATCTACCTAGAAAACAAAATCTTTTTTTTTTTTTTCTAACCTGAAAAAGAATCTACCACATCCAGAATCTTATAATTTCTGGTGACACCACCACGTGATACAAAACGAATTTATTGTCCCCCAAACCTCATGCGCGAAGAATAATACTGCAAACGCATAGTCAAATGAAACAAGAGACAAGTTATCTATCGATTGGTGAGCGTTTAGTGATGCTCCTACAAACATGAGCTCAGGCGGCGAGGCATTATGAACATCCAACAACAGTGCTTGGAAGGGGAAGCGAAGGAGCCTCAATCCTTGAGGCTCACAAACTCAACGACGTTATGGAATTATCGCTTAAGGGAGTTAGCGAAGCAACGACAGTTCCTTCAAGCTCTCACTCTCTACCGCCACATGCTTCGCTCTGGTTATACCCCCAACACCTTCACTTTCCCCTTCGTTTTCAAGTGCTGTGCCGTCTTCTTGTTCCCTCTCATGGGTTCCCAACTCCATGCCCATGTCATCAGAACCGGGTGCCAACCCGATCCTTATATACGAACTTCTCTCATTTCCATGTATTGCAAATGTAACTTGGTTTGCAATGCGCGCAAAGTGTTCGATGAAGTTGGTCACTGGACGAACTTAACCATTTCTTATAATGCTCTGATATCGGGATACACCTTCAACTCCAAAATTTTGGACGCCCTCGTGTTCTTTTGCCGAATGAGGGAGGAGGGATTATTGGTTGATTCGGTTACGATGTTGGGCTTGGTTTCAGGATGTACGGGCCCTGCCCATTTGGGAATTGGGATGTGCCTTCACGGTTGTTGCGTGAAGTTTGGCTTCGACGGTGACTCGTCTGTGGAAAATTGCTTGCTTACTATGTATGTCAAGTGTGGCGAGGTGGAACATGCCCGAAAACTGTTTGATAAAATGACTGAGAAGAATTTGATTACTTGGAATGCGATGATTTCTGGGTATTCACAAAATGGTCTTGCCAGACATGTTTTGGAACTTTACCGTGAGATGAAGTCGATTAATATGCGTCCGGACCATGTGACGCTTCTTGGGGTTCTATCTTCTTGTGCCAACCTTGGTGCACAGAGCATTGGTTCTGAAGTAGAACGAGAAATAGAGTGCTGTGGGTTTGGTTCCAATCCGTTTTTGACAAACGCCTTAATCAATATGTATGCTAGGTGTGGGAATTTGATGAAGGCTCGAGCAATTTTTGATCGCATGGCTGATAAAAGTGTCATTTCATGGACAGCTATAATTGGTGGATATGGAATTCATGGACACGGAGAAATTGCACTTAATCTTGTTGATCAGATGGTCGAGTGTGGGATTAGACCTGATGGAACTGCCTTTGTGTCTGTTCTTTCTGCGTGTAGCCACGCAGGATTGACTGATGAAGGCTTAAAATACTTCGATGCAATGGAAACGAAGTACGGTTTGAAGCCAGGTCCTGAGCATTACTCTTGCTTGGTGGATCTTTTAGGCCGGGCAGGTCGACTGAAGGAAGCTATGGACCTTATAAATTCAATGAAAGTAAAACCTGATGGTGCAGTTTGGGGTGCCCTTTTGGGTGCTTGTAAGATTCACAAAAACGTAGAGCTTGCAGAGTTAGCCTTTGAACGACTCATTGAGCTGGAACCCACAAATATAGGTTATTATGTCTTATTATCAAATTTATATTCCGATGCCAAGAACATGGAGGGGGTTTTGAAAGTCCGAGTCATGATGAGGGAGCGAAAATTGAAGAAGGAGCCAGGATGTAGCTATGTTGAATATAGAGGAAAGGTACATCTTTTCCTTTCTGGTGACACAAGTCATCCTCAAAGTGATGATATGTACAAAATATTGGATAAACTGGAGAGCCTTGTGAAGGAGATTCATCCATCAGCAGAGAATGAAGGAAGAAGGAATGAAGAACTCTTGACTGGCATGGGGGTGCACAGTGAAAAGTTGGCCATTGTATTCGGTTTATTAAACTCTAATCCCGGAACAGAGATTACTGTGATGAAGAATCTGAGAGTGTGTGTAGATTGCCACGTATTTATTAGGTTGGTGAGCAAGATCGTGAACCGAAGAATTGTTGTGAGAGACGCCAGCCGGTTCCATCATTTTAGTGATGGAGTCTGTTCTTGCAGGGACTACTGGTGACACTAGTGCACCGTTTTCAATTGTGATTGAAGCTAACAGTTGAAGGAGCAATCAGGTTCGAAATGAAAAAAGAAAGCCCTAGGGAGGGCGTCAAATTTGAAACTGGAGTTGGAGGAGGCGTGCCTAGCGACTTGATGATCAATTACTGAGAGGCTAAAAGCAAACGTCTGAATGACTCCAAGTTACAGGTTTTTTCTTTATGATAACGTAAGCTTTGTGATAGATGAAAATGCCATTGAATTCAGAATGTGAGAGCAAGAATACAGGATCAAATTGTACCATTATCAATTGACTTCAGCATTTTTTCCTGATGAGTTAAGGGGGTAAATAGAAAAATAGATAATCTATATCATTATATAATATGGTTTATAGAATATTGGACTATTCACAAAGTATGAATAATGTGATTTATTTTAAATTCAATGCAATGCAAGGAACAGACGGTCAACTAATACTTCTAAATGGTTAAAAATAGCATATACCTTAGTTTGATGTTCAGTTCTATCATCATCATTATACTGTTATTGTGGTCACTTGATTTGTTAGGAGCTTTTGCCGGGATTAAGGATGAACTGAATGCTCGCTGCTGACTTGTGTTGTGGATCATTATGCACAATATTTTCACATGCTTTTTTTCTTTCACTCGCAGGCCTATTAGCCTCAAAAGTAAAAAACATGAAGCCACTTCCCTCTGGTACAATAAATGTTTTGGAGCTAGAACGACTAGAAATTCTGAACTCGAAATATCGGCAGTTCAGAACTAAACATAGGTTTCGGTTAATGAAATAAAATCCGATGAAGGTACATGGTTAAGAAATTCGCCCAGAAACCAAAACCCATAAAAAAAAAAACACATGAAACTAATACTGAGTACCATTTAAACGTGGAAGACCAGAAACCTCCTCCGAAGCTGCTACCCATCATTCCATTCAAAAATGGAGTTTTCTTGGTGCTCTCTAGAATTGAATATGCTCAATTATGATATCTGAAATTCTGCAACTCTCAAAGGGTCCATATTACTGCGGTATTAACGCCAAGCTTCAACTAACTCAGTTCTAGAATTTATGCGTCCAACAATTGCAGTTCCACGGTTTTTTTCCAAAGGTCCCGGTACTGCCACCTCAGCTACCTTTTTGGAATACCCCAACGTATTTTTCAGGCCAGTGAAGCTACTCTCTTGAAGTTCATTTCTCAAGGAGCCCACTTGAGAAACAACATTGCAGGGACAACAGTCAATCAGTAACTTGTTTACGATGGCCGGAACCATTATTTCAGTAGAAGTTGGCAAATTTTCGGATCCACTTTCAGTTTCAGAGTCATCTTCAGTAAGATTATTAGGGCTTTCCGTCAAAGGTTCTTCAGTAAAAGCTGCCTTCTCCTCTTGGCTGCTATCATGTCCATTTTCACAGCCATTATTTAAAACCAGTCCTGAAGAGCTCTGGTTCTCATCATCATCAAATGAATTCAGATTTGAGACAGGATTCGATTCCTTCATTGACTCCTCTCTTTCTCTGAGTGTCTTTATGACAAGAGTCTTGAGAAAATTCATCACATGTACTGCATGCATCAAGGCAATCAAAGGATCTGCCATCTGTAATAGAGAGGGGTAAAAAATGATGACATCGCTCGTTGGATTAACCAAAACCTCCTCCATATGCTATATTTTTACCAGAATATTGCATAACACGCTAAAAACAAGAAAGAAATGCAACCAAACATGTAGCTGAAGGAAAGTACCCCTCTATAAAACCTTCAGAAGCTTTAAAAGTACAACAAAATCTATGATAAAATTATTTTCTACCAAAAAGTAATACATTACATACAATGCCAGACTGTTTAGTTAGGCAGCTGAGATAAAAATTATAAAACACATAAAATATTAGTTTACCCAAAAAAAAAAAAAAGCAGTAGCCAAGCCAACAACATCACACTCAAATTCAATCACAAAAGCCGGGAATTAAAGAATTTGCGATTTGGATCCAATGAGAAGCTATTCAGTAATAGGCAATAAGAAGAGTTCATTCCAGCCATCTCTTCATAATTAAACAAACGCCACAGATTGCACAAAGTGAAACACAATGTTTCATTAATTCCTGTGAGGTGCAAACAGATAATTGGGATGAACTCTTACTACTACTTAATGATTCCGCATCTTTTTTAATCCAAATCTAGAATAAAAGTACAACTATCCAAAAATGACAAGGCATTTTACTTACTTGAGTCATATTTGGTGCAAATACCATTGCAACATTACGTGCATTCATCTTGTTCAAGTTTTCTAGTTGAGCAACATCAGCCATTAAGTTTATTGCCCAATCTAGTAGAGCGGCCTCTGTTGGAGGAAGCAGCCTAACAAGTTGGGCACATTCCTCTTCTGACTGGGATTGCATCACCTGCTCTGGTGAAAGAGAGTCCAAAACTCCAGTTGGAAGTTCTCTGAACCAGGCCTACAAAAAGAACACTGGGAAATCAAACAAGGGCAATGACTCAGTTTACTTATTTGGTTACATTGATAAGTTAATGGGCACTGTTTATCAACACACTTTCCCTTTCCACAAGGAGGCGAAGATTGATTCAATTTACTGCTTTTACTGAGTTCCACCAAATTTATGACTAGACCCCCTACAATCTAAGAACTGAATTCCAAAAAAAAAAACGAAAAAGAAAAAGAATCTGTGAATGATTCAGACTAAAAGATGCCGGAGAAGTAGGCCTAGCAAAACCTTTAGAAGACCTGCCAAGCAGTGCACATCAACGCCATCAGGTACTACTCCTCTACTTAATTGTTCCCTTACATACTCTTCTTGACTATTCCCAGCAGTAATTCTGAAGATTCCTTCAGCCTGCATACATACATTCAAGATTTCAAACCTATTGGTACTGAATAGGAGGCAATACAAAAGATCCTACGCAAAGCCACATGAGAGACTGGCTTACCTGCAGGCCTCCTTGTGCATACAAATGTCTTTGCATTAACAGGAGTATTGTAGGCACACTATTTCCTCGAGCATCAAAGGAAAGCTGCATAGATTCTGTTGAAACCCCAAAAACATTTGCACTGCAGAATATAAATAAAAATATATCAACATTCAAATGGATGATATGGGTTAGGAATTGGGGGGCATTCAATAAGGTATACAAGATTGCCAAAATGACATGTTCACCAATGACAAAGCTGACAAATGTGAAAATACCATCACTAAGACGCCGAAAGACCCATCAAATCCCCTATCTGATAACACCTTTTATCAAACAGGTTTTTAATTAACGATTACAGAATGAACTGACCTGGCGCTGGGAGCCCTCCTGGGAACTTCAGGTTCGAATTCAACCGGCAGTCCAAGAAAGCCATTAAAGCGGTCGAACGTGACATGCGCAACGTGCCTGACATTGGAGGGCCAGCCAATCTCCATTGCAGAGAGTTCACTCGTCGCACTAGAACTGCAACCAATCAAAGATTTCCTAAGAACAGCAATTAAAGGTGTCAAGATAGACAGCTGATCTCCCTCTCTGTCTCTTTCTTTCCTTTTCCTGTCTGGCAATCTACCTTCGTCTTCTTGCGCCTCCTCTGTACCCAAATGCTCCTCAATGTCTTCCCCAACCGCGGAACTGTTAATAAGGGCATTTGGTTGCGAACCATCATTTGGGTCGAGTCGCCCACATGGGCTGAAACAGCTTGAGACTGAAGGCAAATGAGGTGGGGAATGGAGTACTTGGGTCATATTGGAGCAATTATTTTGGAGGAAGACGTAGACTTCGATCTTGCCCTATTATTATTGAATCTATTTCTTCACGAAAAGCCAAGAATTCGATATGAATATTGTGAGGTGGAGTTCGGATCAAGAAAGGGTTCCGGAAGGTTGGGCCTGACTATCATTACTGCGCATTCACCTGTTCAGTTTTCCCTTCAAGCTTGAAGAGACAGATAGGCTGAAGAGGAAATGGAAGAAGGTCCAGATTTTGCGGGGAAAGTGAGAGCGAGAGCGTTCGTGTGTAATTGTGTGATGCGAATTGGGATGTTGAAGAGAGAGAGAGAGAGAGAGAGAGAGGAAATAGTAACGCTCTATGTGACTGCGTTGTGGGCGCAGGTGCCTGGTGATGATTTCCACACCTCACAAGTCACAACCCGCCAATGCTATCCAGTATCCACTCTGTCTTTCAGGCTTCCATTTGCAGGTTTTCTCCAAGAAAACTAAATTCTCCTGAACTACACCACGTAGTTTACTTAGTTTGCAGTGGAAACTGAAGACTTGGTCATTTGGCAAACACCCAAATCTTAATTTCAGAAATTATTTTACGTAAATCTATATAAAATTCTTCTAATATATTTATTTTATAAATCATAAAAATTATTCTCAAAAGCTAATCCAAACACACACCTAATATCCTAAAGTAATTTGTGGCTCTTGAACCTTGAAGTATTTTTTTCACCGTGTCCAACGCCTAAAATTGCTATTATAAAAATAGTGTGAGCTTTTGAGATGCTAAATAAATCACAAAATCCTACATATTTTTAAAAAAAATTTCAGGTCCGACACCCGCATTGACTTATTATTTCATCCTCGGAGCTTTTTAAATCCTGATTTTCTATCACATAGAAAATAGGAAAAAAGATAAATAAATACCACTTAAATTTTAAAATCTTAAATAAGTGATTTTTTAAAAATATGAATTGTCAATTGCTATACTATTTTTGTCAATCATTTTACTCTTATTATCAACAAAACTAATTTGAGATTTTGGAATTCAAGTGGTATTTAGATGTCTTTTTCCCTAAAAAATACTACTAACTTCTACTAAGTAAACATGACTAGAAGAAGATACTCTCTCTTTTTTTTTTTCTTGTTCGTTATCTTTGTAACATCCTTATCTTATATTCACCTTTTTCAGAGTATTTGCGAAAAATGATACGCAGTTCGGTGGACAACATAAGAATAACATTAATATACTGATAAAAAGTACTCAATTATGAAAATTCCTTGTTGAGATTGTACGTGATAATTACAATCAATGTCGTCGCACAGGGCTATTAGGGTATTTAAACCCGTTACAATGAAATGGAGACATCTTCTCATCTTCGTTCCACCACTGCATTCCTTCTATAGAGTTCTCTTCTATGCTTTCAATACACCTCCTGTTTTCACATTTTTAAATTGTTGATAGAGGAGGGTGATATTCAAGAGAATCTCAGCAGGAAACAAATACCATAATGCATGCATGATAAATGTTATGTGTATAACATGTTAGCTTTAACTAAATGTATGCCCCATAATGACATTTCTGCATGCTTGATGTTTCATGCAGAAAAACTATGGTCACAACGAAAACAGAAACAGAGATTCATTTAATTGAATATGCTTTACACAATCAAATAAAGCAATCACATACATCACTCAAGCAACTATATCAAATACATGCAAGTAAGGTAAGTCTTCTACCTCTGGTCTCTCAGTCTTTCTCTTGTACCTTTCTACCAGTCCAACATTCTATGTCCGGTTCAGGCTATTTTCCGATCCTAAATTTCCAAATGTACAAGAATTAGGTTAAAACTCATTCATATACTACCTTAGACACTTCCATAGTGTTTCTAGTGGTTACATGAGTCTATAGTGAAAATTTACCAAAATACCCCTGGGGACGCGGCCTGACACTGGCCTGCCGTATTCGGTTTGACTGTACTTTTTCTGAATTTTTGACCTAGGCTATTTTTACATAATTTTATCTAAGGAATCCATTTCTGGCCTCAGAATTACCAAATTCACTATCAAAAGACATAAATACCCTTGATAGCCTCCAATTTAGGGTTTCAAAGGCGTTTTGGTCATTATGTTTTTTGAGAACTTTTCTAGAAAAATGTTCAATTGTAACCTCACCTAATTTTTCCTCTTGAGTACAATGGAATCATCAGAACATCAAAAATCCAACTCTAAGCCCCTGAACTAGCGCTGGCTGAATCCCAGGATTCTTTGGAAAAAATTGGGGTTTTCCAATTCTGACTCCGTAGACTTGCTCCTTTCTACTCCTAATCACTTTATTAACTATTTAATTGCGTTAAAACCATCATTTAGACTCATTTTTGGCAGCATAATGCTTAAGGCACACCCTTTCCCAAATTTTACAATCAGAGCAAATCCAAAAGAAATTAACCGATTAAATTATCCACAACGGCCAGAACAACCAAAGATTGAAGTTTAGGAAGTTACCCTAGCTTACTTCTGACTTTTTCTTTGTTGGCTGAAACCTTAGCTTACTAAACACTGAAATTTTGCTTCCTAAACACCATAAACCATATAGAAGAGAAGCTTAAAGGAATGATCACACAAGTTATAAGCTAATTTGCCAAAAAAATCAAGTTTACCTAGCGAAATTACTCCTCCTTCTCTCTACAACTTCACAAAAGCTCTCTCTCTTAAGCACAAAGGCTGGCGGTTTTGGCTAGGGAAGATGAAGAAAAATGGTTTTTTAACATTTTGCTTATGTCATAATTTCCTATAATTATTTAATTCTCCATTTTCAGATTTATATAAATTTTGGTAGATTTTCTGTCCAAACTTTGAAAAATCATAACTAAATTTGTAGATATCAAATTGAAGTAATTCTAAAAGCCATGAAACCCTTATTGAGTCTAATTTCAATAAAAAATATAGCCTTTAGCCAAATGGAGCACAAAATTTTCAGAATTTAAGTTTTTTGACGTTGTTCCAGAAAATAAACAGTTTTTTTGGGCTAACTTAAAAAATTCATAACTTTATGTATACAACTCCAAAAATTACCCATGACCTATCAAATTAAAACTTAGGATGTTTACTTTCATCCTATAAAATTTCATAATTTTTGCTCATTATTTGATCATCTAAAACCATATGACAAACTCACTGTCTTATAAAAAATTTCACTGGCTGTATAATCACATTTTCCAAAATTCACCCTTCCATTTCATTAAGTGCCACAAATGTTTATAAGGCATATTGGGAAATAAAATTTGGGGTGTTACAATCTTCTCTTATCTCGGTTTAGATTTGATATTTTAAAAATTATTATAATATTTTATAAATTAGTTTTTAAAAAAGTTTACATTTATTTATTTATGTTTAAAACAATAGTTTTATAAAAATTGAATCTAAACCATTTATTTATTTTTTTAATTTAATGATAGATATAAGATTATGAGGAGCAAATGAGAAGGAGAAAAACGAGAGAAGCCTAACCTATATTACTCCTTCTTGACTTTTTTATAAGAAACAACTATAAAAACACGCAGTTCAAGATGTTAGTTAGATACAATATATATGTTCTATATGTATCACTTTGATCCTGTTTATAAATCCCTTCTAACAAAATCTCACATACCAAAGAGAGGTAGTTAACTCAATGATTATGTGATTAATTTTTAACTATACCCTTATTTATGAATGAATATTTTTCAACTCTCTCTTCTATCTATCTTTAAATTATTTCTTCATTAGTACAATAAATAAGGGTAAAATTGTCACAATTTTATTTACTATACTGAAACTGGACTTATAGATATGATCAATTTTTTTTATAAAAAATGACTTATAAATAAGATTAGAACGTTACTCTTATTATTTATAAAGAGAATATAGAAGCGGCAATGGCTAGAAAGTTATTGGAGAGATAATTAGTGAGAAATATTTAAGGGGTAAAGATAGAAACAGGTATTTGTTCCTTATGTTTTTTTTTTTTTTTTTTTGATTACATTGTTCCTTATGTTAATACACTTCATTATATACACAATAATTAATCAACCCTGCTGCATATCCTACTACTAGCACTTGCAAATTTGGATCAGGGTTGATTTCGGCTAATATTTGCTACTACTAGAATAGGATTTTAAATCTGACGTTGTGGGATATTTGCTGCTAAAAACAAGTTATTTCTGATAATCGATTAAAGGATTTATGCGGGATCATTAGTACATCTCAGCCTTCTGCATTGTAAGGACTCTACAGTGAGTAGCAATGCAAGACGAAGACGAAGACCCAATTATTTGCACCACTTTTCACTTTTCCTACGCTGCGCCTTCTATCCTCTGTTCTCAAACACCAAGGCATCTTTTTCAGGGCCACCTCATCTTTACCCAATTCCCCGCTTATGGCGCTTCTTGTTTATCAGGAAGAAAGAGATAAAGAAAGCAAAGGAAATTGTTCTGCTGACCAGCGTTAGCGTTAAAAGCCGTGGGTCAAGTAACAAACTGTCAAAAAGAGGAAATTGATGGGACCTCATGGGCTCTGCACTGAACTGTTGTCCCCAGAAGAAGTTTTAAATGCAGTGCAATTCTTTTAACATGAGTACATGATTAAAGCGACGCAACCAATGCGCTCCGGAGAGTTGTTTATCTTTTTGAACCAGAACAAGGTTCAGATTTTATGGACGCTCTCTAGAGGGAAAA
Source organism: Inga laurina (assembly GCA_963855925.1). Lineage (NCBI taxonomy): Eukaryota > Viridiplantae > Streptophyta > Magnoliopsida > Fabales > Fabaceae > Inga > Inga laurina. The sequence continues at coordinate 11,765,619 of OY979703.1, read as the reverse complement.
AACCTCAATTTAAGGCAATTAAACCGTTGTGTTTCACTGTTTCTTCACAATGTTATTAATTTAACACGTTTTGGGAGGTGTGAGAATAAGAGGTAAAATGCATGGTTGGGGTGTTGCGAGAATCGAACTCGCGACCTCTCGCACCCGAAGCGAGAATCATACCACTAGACCAAACACCCACCTCAACTCAGGGATTACACATTGTTTTAAAACGTTTAAATCATGGGACACCCTGTTTGAGCAAAATTCCTCTAATTTTTCTTTCTACTTATTGTGCAGTATTTTTACTATTGAGAACAGAATTTAGAGAAAATTACATTAGGTCCTAAACACAAGAAAATATGAAAGCATTGCCCCCTTAAAATGCGTTTAAATCCTATGAAACTTATTTACAATAAATTCCAATTCCATTAATAAGTTCATGAGCGTGTCATTGACAAGTCTAAGAACTTCCATTGACAAGTTTAGGGGTGTTCATTAACAAATTCATGATTAAAATTTATTACAAAAAGTCCCACGGGAATTAAATAAAATTTTAAGATTTCAAGAGATCATTATTTCATATTTTCTCTTGTCTAAGACCTAAATATAATTTTCGTCAAAATTTAAGTCAAGCTCATATATGTCGCAGCAAATTAAAGGAAATTTGTTGTGCCACCATTTTGCTTCTTATACTTGGATATCATCTTTTTATTAAGATACCGGGCACCATGATTTATAACTAATAATACATATTATCAAATTAATAATATTCAAAAAAGCTATTATAGCATGTGACAACCTAGGGTTTTCAACGTTATCCCTGAGGGGGACGCCTATAACAATCCTGCTTACTCTTCGCCTGAAACTATGAAACGCAGACAAAATTAGAATGATATCATCAACGCAAGTTCTTGGTAGGTGAACCAAAAACACATATTCAAAGATCAAACAGGAACGTAATGATAGTCAAACTCGTGATGAGAAGAAAACGGAAAAAAGAAGCTTAAGCCTTGAACATTCAATGGGTTGGGAGCAAGATGCTCGTTGACGAGAGGATTGGCGAATTTACGAACACGTACAAGTCATAAAGCCATGTCTTCCTCCGAAGTTTCCACATGAATATTTTTTCTATCTCAACTAGTCATGTCTGAGCTCTCTAATTCAAACAGCCTGCAAGCGTGTATATTCTAAAGAACCGTACGTCCTTTTTCGTAAAACTGTACTGTTTTTTGTCTTTACCGACAAGGAACAATGGGCGGGGCGTTGAAGTTGGACCGTACGTACCCGTGGAGCTGTACTTTGATGTGGAACTCCGGCGCGAGGAAAGCCGGCATCAGCGACCACGCTCGTTCTTCATCCATTTGTCCCACCACGCATTAAAACGTCCTGTGAATTCTCCGAGATTACATGGGTTATCCATTAATAATCTTATTACTTTTTTTTTTTTTGCCAAGAATCTTATTACGAACATATAAAATACTCGTTCTGACTAATTATAAGATAAAGTTAATTTTTTAAAAAAAAATTAAGGAAGTTAATTAAATTATTTTAAAGTATTTTTTTTTTCAAACTAATTAATTTGACTAATAAATTAATATATAATCTAAAGATACATAACATATGGTATAATTAAGTAACTTATTTAGTTTTCTTAATTTTTTAAAAAAATTAATTTTATCTTATAATTAGGATGGGAGGGAGTATGCCATGAAAGCGAATGATAGCCAGATACATATATATCAGGATGGGAGGTAGTTTAAGGTGGAGAAGTTCAATGCGAGGACCAAGTCGAGAGGTAGATGGGCCAGGGCCTGTCAGCATCAGAAGAGTTTTCATGGGCCCGGCCCACCTCAGCCTTGAAGTGGTATTTTTGTGCAGGCGGATTCATTTTCCAAGTCAACCATTTTTGTATACCCTGAGTTCTAATTTCTAAAAGCTAATGATTGGTCGATTGCAGGAGGCTTGCTTATTTTCTGGTCATATCCCTCCCTCCGCGTTTGTGAGTTTGTCGAAGGAACTCTTTTCGGTAATAATTATAAGATAAAGTTGACTTTTTTAGAGAAATTAAGGAAGCTAATTAAATTGTTTTAGAGTATTTTTATTTTTATTTTTTTTCCAAACTAATTACTTTGACCAATAAAATAATATATAATCTAAGAATACTAAAAATATAAACACTCTAAAATAATTTAATCGGCTTCCTTAATTTCTCATAAAAAATCAACTTTATCTTATAATTAGGACCGGAGGGAGTAGTACGATCATATACAGTTGGTTGGTCATTGGTGTTGACCTTGTCAAATATCACATGCTCGATTCCCAGGATATTCCCCCTATAGATTAACTGTTTATAAAATGATTAGTAATTAATATTAAAAAGGCTAAACACTCGTGATTAGCCGTTTCATTAGTTCAAATGTCACTGTTTGGGGAGCATTGAGCCAAGTGAGAGGATATTAGAGGAGAGGTAGAAGTGGTGGTTGGTTGGTGTGGGAATCAAAACGAAACCCACAAAATTACTATAAGCCGTCTCGTGGTTTCAAACAATAAGAAATAATGCTGTGTGAACAGTGGACCACTCGCTAATTAGTAAAGCCCCCTAATATACATAAGTGGAGCTCCTTCATTTTTAACGGACAGGAGATTTTTATTAGTTGTTTAATTAAAATGCAGATGCCAACAAACATATCAAAACAATCCACAACCAACAAATGCGGGCGTATAAACATCGGCAACCGTACGTATTATATATAGTTATATATATAAGCCTATTTTAAAGCAAAGTATTGGTGTGCCACGCATACGCATTACAGATCGATGCCTCCTCTTTATTAATATTCACTAAAACAGGGTTACCTTCACTTTATCTCTTTAGTAATATAAAGGCCAGGGTTTGGCCAAGAGCCAAAGATAATTTGGGGTTGCAATAAAAAAAAAAAAACCAAAACAATCTTCAACTGCCATAGATTCCAAATTACTAAAAAGTCAAGCGACGACAACTTCGTACACATTCCACCCAACTTCCCATCATCTCTCAAATATAAATCATAAAGCCTCCACTCATTCATCATCTCTAACTTTCTCCTCCACCATCTCCCCCCCTCTTTCTAGGTCTCTTCTCTGCCGCAAAACGAAAATGCTGGGGAAGAGGATGGTTTCGATCAAGAAGCTAGCAAATAAGGTGAAAGGAGTTGGTATTATTGGAGCCGACCATGATCCTGATCCGGCCCACCACGAGTGTTTGCTCAAGGAAAATGCACAAGAATCTCCGACCACGATACCTACTGGTTATTTTCCGCTCTATGTTGGGGAGGAACGTCAGAGATACGTGGTTCCGACCACATATTTATCTCACCCATTGATAAAGATGTTGTTGGAGAAGGCTTACCATGAGTTTGGTTTTGACCAGAGGAACGGCCTCGTGCTTCCCTGCAGCGTGGCCACGTTTCAGCAAGTTCTAGCTGCTATACAATGCAGCAATGGCAAGTTTGACTTGGCCAAGATTTTTGAGGATCTTATTTGATCTGCACTAGACCATTTTGAAATCCCTCCGTTTTTCGTTTCTTTTTACTTTACTTTTTTTTTTTTTTTTGATGGGGTTAGTGTTAAAATGCATCCGAGATCGATGGTGGTTGTATTTAAAGGATGCAGTATTAGGTAAAAGTAGAAGATAGACACGATTAGGGACATGTATATATATCGTAGATTGCCCATATCAGATTCAATGGAAGCCATTGTTGGTTCAGATAACTACTTTTCCTAAGCAGAATTCATCTGACATGTAAATTAGTTACATGTAAATTGCCCTTCTTTTACGTACGTCTTGCTTTTTACGTTGTTTGGAAACCTGTTCTTATATGTTACAACTGTCATCCACGAAGCAGAGTCAGTGATCAATGGCAACAATTGCGCAGGTAGGACGGAATCAACTAGTCAACTGCCTGTGCAACTGTGGACTTTTGTCATGAATATTATATGGTTTAGATTTTCTAAGAAGGACCTATCTGAATTAATTTTACGCTTTTACATTAAAGGCAATCCTTGAAAAATATGCTGATACCTCAAAGTGTATGCAATATTCTTTTCAGTTCTTACTGTTGTAAATTTGTGTGTGAGTATGTCAAAAGGAAGAAATATCATATAATTCAAGATTAGGAACACTCTAGTATATAATTAGATATGATCTTGAGTTAGTTAAAAGACTGATAAGAGGAGTCTTTGAACTAATCGTTGGAGATGACCAATGAAATTTTAATTAACTGGTTTTAATGACATTTAAAAGGTTTTATTACATTAAATTGTTATTAACACTTGTTTTATAATTATCATTTTAATTGTCATTAAACCGTTGTTGATAGTCATTCTAACTCCCCAATGGTCACATGTTTCTGCCTATAAAAGGCAATGTTTTGTGCACAGTTAAAATATCTCGAGGTCCCCAAGCTCCTCTCCTCTCTCCCTTCTTCTAAATTATACTGATATCTTTCTGCAGTTCTGTCATCTTGCTTTCTGCAGGAAGGGTTCGTTTTATCCTAGAGAGTGCCGCTTCCTAATCCATTAGGAGGTTGCGGAATATCTCCTAAGGACAGTGTCTTTAAACATGACTCAAACTATTTATTTATTGTGTTCCAATAAGTGCTGCCACTAACAATCAGTGTGGGGTGAGGTGCTAATGCCAGCACTTACCACGTGTGAGAGAAGGTGAAACTATGTTGCGTTTCACCTTCTTCCAGATTTTTGTTGAACTTGGAGCCAGGGCAGGTAAACTTTTAATCTCATACAGTCTTCACTTCCTTAAAAGGATGGTGCAGGGTAATTGTGTAACAGTAGTAAACAAGGTTTTTTTAAAAAAAATAAAGGTAAAATACAGTTTAATGCGCCGTTGTTTAGTTCAAATTGTATCTGTGATTTTAAGAGATCGGCCAACCATTAATTAGTACTACTGTGGTATCTTGCTACTTTTTTTATTCTTTGACATATGCCTGGCAACAGGGCAAGTGACTGAGCCTTTTCAATTTATCCATATTCTATTCCAAATTGTGTTTAATTTAATTTTTAAATATTGTAAATCATAAACTCTCGGAATGAAATTCGAGACGTTCCCAAGAAATTGAGCATCGGGACATATTATTCAAGATTTTCATCGTCCTTACTACTACAACATTCTTTTTCTCTCCTAACCTACGCAATAAAAAGATTGCATTTTTATTCCCTGAACAGTGCACGTCCTGAACAGTTGATGGTGAATCTAACCCATTCACAGGTTTACAAACAGCCAGCAAGCAATGACCGATGAATTAATCAATAAAACAACCATCAATCCCTCATTGATCTTCACTGCTACAACCATCCACGAGGAGTCTCTTCATGTGATCTGCCAAGTTTTGCATCTGCTCCTTGGAATGCAGGGGCGATGGATATGCACACACGCAGCTCAAGCTTCCATCTCGTATGGTGTCGAATATGGCAATTGATGGACTCACGCCATGCACAGAAGCGCAACATATATAATCTTCCAATCCAAGGTCTTGATGCATTTGATTTGAATCATCGATGATAGGTTCTTCAAACACCGACATCAGTGCGGTTCTTAGAGATGATGATGGTGTCAAACCAGGGTTTTCAATGGCCTTGTTCATGAGGAAATTCAGGTCAGACATGTCTGTGAAATGCTTGTTGTTGTTCTTGGCGTTCTCAAAGGACGTGTAGATTCTCTTTGCCAACTCCCACAGCGGTTCTCCACCCACGTCGTGTGTATTCAAGATTCCAGAATGATAAAATCCTGAACCAAACAGGGAACAACCCAACTGCTTTTGTGAAGGGGAAAAAATAAACATATGCTTATCTAAAAGACTCCAAAACCTCCAAGTCCAACTGTTTAGTAGCTAAAAAAGTTTTGAGCAGGATCATAGGGGTATGTAGAGCCAAGAAAATGGGTTGAGCCTGTCGGATCAGCCTGTTTAGGCCTTGAATGTATAAGGGCTGGACATAAGATCTTTGCCTCAAAAATGAAAGCAGGTCTAAAAAAGCCAGTCCTGTAGAGTCAAAGGTCTAAAAGGATCAGCCCTTTTAAGCATGTATATATATTTTTTATTTTTTAAAATTATGTATATGATAATAAAATTATTAATTTTTTATATTTTGTTAATGATGTTGTAAATATTTAGTTGTTATTATCTTTTTTAGAATTAAGTTTTATAAGAATATCTTGTATTAAGAATCCTAAAAATTAAAAACTTATAAAAGATATTTCTTATTTCATAAGTATTCTTATCGATTTTATATTCTTTGACTTATTTTCTGACGATTGTTTCATTTATATCTTGTGTTATTTATTTTGTTGACTATTTACAATTTTTAAGATATATTTATAAGAAGTATTTTTAATTTTATTAAGTTTTCTTATTAATTATTTATAATTGTGGCATGTAGACAATAGTTTACCTGAAATATTTACTAATTATATTTCTCTAAAAAAACGAAGAAAAAATAGTTAAATATTATAAAAAGATTTTCAGGCCCTACGGGTCAGCCCTGACCCGTATACTCTCAGATTGAGTTTTAAAAACACAACAATTTTTCTTACTCATATCTAAAAAGGCCAGCCCTTTTATGTCTTGGCATGCCAAAGGCCGACCCCGTTTCCCTTTAGGTGCATGAGAGGTGAACAGTCTAGACTAATCCTGATGGGAAGGTGAAATCCCTCGTATCGAGAAAAATAATTACCATTGAAAACAAATTCCTGCCCATGCGGTGGCACAAATTGAGATGAATATTTGGCGAGGGGTTAACAAGAAGGTTTGGTGTTACAAGTTGTAGTCCAATTATAAAGTGGACTTGGACTTGAATGGTCTGTTTTCATCAGGTCTGACGTGAAAATTTAAACGAGGGAGAGAACTGGTGAGCACTTCAATTACTAATGAAATAAATAAATGAATGAAGAACCACATCTTTCAAATTCATTAAAAGGTTTAGCCCCCAAAAAAGCAGTCTGGTGGTTGGGAATATTGAAGAAAAGAACCTGGGCTATGTTTTCTATTCTTGGAAGCAGTCTAGTGTATCGTACTAGCAGGAGCAGAATAAGAAAGAAGACCAAAAATGTGCTTAGCAAACAAAAAAAAAAAAAAAACAAAGCAGACCAAAAACGAAAAAAGGTTGCTAGGAATTGTGGCTTACCAATGTGGTTGCAGGTGAGGACAGGATCAAGGTGGGAACGGCAATCAATTAGTGTCACAACACCATACTTCTCTCTCTGGTCATGAGGAAGGTGTTTAGAGGTCCAAACGGCGCTCATTCCAGCAGCTGCAATTGCCCCACAAAGCTTTATTCCTTTTGATTTGCATCCCTGCACAATTGGTTATCCCCTTCTGCATCTCATGCTCATTTATTTTTATGGGTTTAAGGTAGACTCTGACATTTAAAGATGCACGGGCATGGCAACCATATATATATATATATATATATATTTAATACAATCACATGACCCCCTATTATAAACCCAGATCAGTGTGGTACAGTTCCTGGTAGAGGACTAGAGGCTAATGGGCTATATGACCTCGCACATCTAAAAAATCAATTGAAGAAGCTTAAACCTGAAACATTAACATCCATACCAAAAGTTTCTCTTTTTGGTACTCTTTTAACTCATTTTCTTTTCTTTTTTTTCTTTTCCTGCAACTCTGATTCTGCGCTCTATTCTGCAACTATGACGCAGGACCACAATAGTCTTGTGATATTGGGCCAAGGGTAAAGTAACGACGCCATCACTTCCTTTTTGTTGAGCATTTGGGATTCAGGAGGAGTATTCAAGGCGATTCATAACAGAAGGGCAATTAAAGGTGAGATGACATCAACACATATAGTCCGTCTGTTTCAACCACATACAAGTTACGTTGACCAATTCATCATAATAAAAAAATGATAGTTAATTCATTAAATTTATTTTTAATTAAAAAAAATTTACAATTTTATCCATATTAAATAAAATTTTGAATGAGGTAGAAAAATACAATGAGTCACATCTAAATATTAATTACAGGGGGAAAATTGTCAAAAAAAAAAAAATTGCTCTTCAAATGACTTAATTCTTCTTTTGGTCCACAATATAGGGCATTTCAACTATATCACAAAAAATAAGAAATAACAGTTAAGTAATTTAATATATTTTAAAATGTAAATTTTTTTCACTTTTATCTTTATTGAGAAATGTATTTAATTGCATTAAGAATGTTATTTAAGAGAGGAGGGAATATTATGAGTGGGTAAAGTTGAAAAGTGAACATTAATCATAGGGTCAAAACAGGAAAAGGAGCATTAATTAAACTGAAACTGGCTTACATTCTAGACCGTATCTTCCTTCTTAAAATGCCCTATATTTTGAATCAGAAAGAGTACATTGTAGATCAAATTATTTTTCTACAAACGACTTGTGTACGGAACAAGTCCTCCACCGGCCCATCCATTTGACCTGGTCAATAGTGGGTCTCAAAGGCCCGTGCCCATCTCCAAACTCGTAATGGGAATTTGACGACCATGACTAATCACAGTCTATCCATGATGGTATTGGTTTGTACAGTATTCCAATGAAAATAGTATATATTTTCTGTATTATTTTTATAAATGTAAAAACTCTATCCAACTCTTTTCATCCTTGTCAATGTTGCAGCTTACTTTTTAATCTCCGCGATCTGGTAAAAAAATCTCCACGTAATCACAATTTTTCTAGTTACTGTTTTTATACCAGGACGAAAGTAGATTTTAAAAAACATGAGATGGTCTTCGTGCTGATATGTCTGAGCTTTAGTCTGGTGTTTTTGTCTTATTTATAAAAAAAAAAAAAAAAAAACATGAGATGGTAAACGTTTAGTTGTGCAAATTACTATTTTGTCAGATTTTTTTTTTTTTTTTATAAAAAAAACAGACTTTACAGGGGATCAAAATAGGATAAGCATAGGACAAACGCTTAGGTTGGAAAAGAAACTGACTTGGTACCAAAAAGAAAAAAGAAAAAAGAAGAGAGAGTAACTCACGGCAATTAGTCTCCCTGTTTCGTCCATGTTCAGCTGAAACTTCACGAACTGGGTGCATTTAGGTGGATTAGCATCGATGAAACTCAAATTTGCGAACCTCAGCGCGTTCAAGGAGTAACCAAGCACGTCAGCTCCACGCGCCCAAAAGGGTTTGTGGGCTTTCCCTTTCGGTACGAGATCCTCAATCGGCATCCAGATCTTATCTTCATTCGCCGCCTCCACCGCCGTACTTTTTCCTTCCAGTTGCGCCAGCAGTTCCCTCTGCACAGCCATCGCAGCCGTACGGTCACATGCCACCGTGTGTAACCGGAGGAAAACGGCCCAGTAGTGGTCACTTATCGTGTAGGTGCTCGCAAAGAAGACGTCGGTGTCGGCCGGCGTCAGTGAGTCGCTAGGTTCATGCCAGGGGTTCTGACTGAGCTCGTGCTCGACGATCAGGTGGAAGGCACTATTGATATTGTGGTCATCGGAATCCGTTGCGATTATGCGGGACGTGGATTGAAGATCACAGGTCGTGATTTCGATGTGAGGATTTGGGGGAATTAGGAAATGATAGGTATTAGTGGAGGGGTCCAGGTGAATCTTGGATCGGAGGATAGGGTGGGAATTTTGGATGTTTCGAAGTGCTGTTTGAAGAAATGGGATAGGTTTGGAGAAGAGGAGGCCCAGGATGGTGACTCCGGTGCCGCCAGGAATGGCTTTGCACCAGCTCAACTCGGTGCTGCCGACGCGTCGGGTAATTGAATCGGACATGGGTGGGTGAAGGCTCTCGCTCTCTCCCTCCTCGCTCATGTTGCTTGCTAGCCCAAAAGAGGAGCTACGTAGAAGGAAACCTTAGATACTGTGATCCAATCATTCATCATTTGGTCGGTAATCCCATCTTCGAACGTAAATATAAAGTGCGGTTGAATTTTTTTTAGGCAAAATTTAGAAGTTAGATAAATTATTTATTATTATATTATATATCAACTTATACGTTAAATAAAAATAATTTAAAGGAAGGATAATAAGTATAAATATGGGAAAATCACTGTCAGGTCCCAAGCAAGCAAAATATTATCAGAAAAGTCCCTGGAGATTCTGAAATATCAGAAAAGTCCCTAGGGACTTTTCTGATATTATTTTCTAAAGTAAAATGACAAAGATGCCCACATTCTAATCTCCTTCACTCAAAATCAGACGCGTGCTTCAGCAGCAGTTGAAGACCTTGCCCTTGCTTCTCGCCTTCCGTCGCTGCCACTCTACTCCCAATCCTTGTCCGTCGATGCTCCTCTCCCAGTCGGCGTGCGTTACTTGAGCTCCGCTCCCATTCACTATGCGTCACTGCTACTCCTCTCCTAGTCGTTGTGCGTCGCTGCTCCGCTCCGAGTCGCCGTCCGTCATACAACTTAATATTTTAATGTTATATGATTTGCTATTCAGTTGTGATAGTACAGTGATGAAATTGCAAAATTAGGTACCATCAGTTGTTTGAGATCATGATCTGTTGTAGTTACAGGGGAGACATTAATTTTGCAGATTATTGCTGGTTGAACAGTCACCTTGTGAAAATAACTTATGATGTTGTGAAAACATACATTAGAACTTGTAAAAATTGGTGTCAATTGTTGTAAAAATTGTTGGCAGGAGTTGTAATCAAATAAGCACAGTAATGAGTTAAAATCATGGTTAGCATCTGTGAAAGTGGGAAGGTGTGCAATTTATAAACTCATGGGATAATTACAATTCACTTGTAAATGTAACTAATGCACTTGATAAAATAGGCATAACAAGTTGTTAATAACTTGATACATTATGACCAAGTCAGCTGCTTTGACACCCCCAATGGGAAATACTGATGCAGTTGTCAGATCTTGCGTTGCAAATAAATATAGTTTCATCCATCAATGAGACGAAGTTGTAAAAACGACTCAACATGTTGTTAACATATACTTAAGAAGTTGTAAATGGACGCTTGACGGGTTGTAAATAAAACACTCCGCTTACTTAACGTGAGAAAACCTTGTTTCTGTCCAATGTGAGGTAGAAGTTGTTAAAAAGACTTAATGTGTTGTAAATAGACGCTTGACAAGTTGTAAACAAAGCACTTCGCTTATTTAACATGAGAAAACATTATTTTTGTCAAATGTGAGGTAGAAGTTGTTAAAAAGACTCAACGAGTTGTAAATAGACGCTTGACGGGTTGTAAACAAAGCCCTTCGCTTACTTAACATGAGAAAACCTTGTTTCTGTCTAATGTGAAGTAGAAGTTGTTAAAAAAACTCAACGTATTGTAAATGGACGCTTGAAGGGTTGTAAACAAAGCACTTTGCTTACTTAACGTGAGAAAACCTTATTTCTATCCAATGTGAGGTAGAAGTTGTTAAAAAGACTCAACGAGTTTTAAATAGACGCTTAACGGGTTGTAAACAAAGCCCTTCACTTACTTAACGTGAGAAAACTTTGTTTCTCTCCAATGTGAGGTAGAAGTTGTTAAGAAAACTCAACGTGTTGTAAATGGACGCTTGAAGGGTTGTAAACAAAGCACTTTACTTACTTAACGTGAGAACACCTTGTTTCTATCCAATGTGAGGTAGAAGTTGTTAAAAAGACTCAACGAGTTGTAAATAGACGCTTGACGGGTTGTAAACAAAGCCCTTCACTTACTTAACGTGAGAAAACTTTGTTTCTCTCCAATGTGAGGTAGAAGTTGTTAAGAAAACTCAACGTGTTGTAAATGGATACTTGAAGGGTTGTAAACAAAGCACTTTACTTACTTAACGTGAGAACACCTTGTTTCTATCCAATGTGAGGTAGAAGTTGTTAAAAAGACTCAACGAGTTGTAAATAGACGCTTGACGGGTTGTAAACAAAGCCCTTCACTTACTTAACATGAGAAAACTTTGTTTCTCTCCAATGTGAGGTAGAAGTTGTTAAGAAAACTCAACGTGTTGTAAATGGACGCTTTAAGGGTTGTAAACAAAGCACTTTACTTACTTAACGTGAGAACACCTTGTTTCTATCCAATGTGAGGTAGAAGTTGTTAAAAAGACTCAACCAGTTGTAAATAGACGCTTGACGGGTTGTAAACAAAGCTCTTCACTTACTTAAGGTGAGAAAACTCTGTTTCTCTCCAATGTGAGGTAGAAGTTGTTAAGAAAACTCAACGTGTTGTAAATGGACGCTTGAAGGGTTGTAAACAAAGCACTTTACTTACTTAACGTGAGAACACCTTGTTTCTATCCAATGTGAGGTAGAAGTTGTTAAAAAGACTCAACCAGTTGTAAATAGATGCTTGATAGGTTGTAAACAAAGCGCTTCACTTACTTAATGTGAGAAAACCTTATTTCTATCAAATGTGAGGTAGAAGTTGTTAAAAAGACTCAAAGTGTTGTAAATGGACGCTTGACGAGTTGTAAACAAAGCACTTCGCTTGCTTTACAACTTTGCTTACAAAGTAAGTGAAGTGCTTCGTTTCACAACGTCCCACACGTTCCTCTCTAACACTTTTCTCACGTTAAGTATGATCAATTGAGCTATTTACAACTCGTAAAGTGTGTATTAACAACCCGTTCAGTTTGTTTCACAACCTTCAACACCTTTCCTCTGGCACTATATTTTCTCACGTTAAGTATGACCAATTGAGCTATTTACAACTCGTAAAGCGTGTATTAACAACCTTTTCAGTTTGTTTCACAACCTCCAACACCTCTCGCTCTGGCACTATGTTTTCTCACGTTAAGCATGACCAATTGAGCTATTTACAACTAGTAAAGCCTGTATTAACAACCCGTTGAGTTCATTTCACAACCAGATGCTGTGACTGCATCAGTAGTTCTTATAAGCAGCTCATAACAGCTGAATTGTATCATAATTGATCAAGTTGTTGATAACTTATTGGCCTATTGTATCAAGTGCGTTATACACATGCACAAGTGACTTGTAAGTCTCCCATGACTTTATAAACTTCACACCTTACCATTATCACTTAAGTAACCCATCATTTTAACTAATTTTAATGTCTATTTTATTACAAATCCTGCTGCAAAATTTAACAGCAACTGATGCAAATTTTCACAACTCTTAATGCCTATTTTTACAACATAATGAGTTATTTTCACAAGGGATCTATCAAACCCGATAGTGTACCAAATGAAAGTCCCCCCTGTAAGTACAGCATAGCATGAAGTTAAGCAACTGATGCAACTTGATGAAAGTCCACCCTGTAAGTACAGCATAGCATGAAGTTAAGCAATTGATGCAACCTGATGAAAGTCCCCCTGTACCAAATGAGTTATTTTCACAACGGACACGCACGCCGAAACGACCGGACCACCGCGACGGACAGGCTCGAGGAATGACCGGATCAACGACCGACACGCACCGCGCAGCACCAGACCACCACGGAGAGGCAGCAGGACGTTTTCGAAAATCCTCTTCTTGCACGATTTGGGGCTGCTCTGTTTCAAATGGAGAGGAGAAGAGTTTAACTTTCAATTAGGGGCATGTGTGTCATTTTACTTTGCAAAATAATATCAAAAAAGTCCCTAGGGACTTTTCTGATATTTCAGAATCTCCAGGGACTTTTCTGACAATATTTTGCTTGGGACCTGACAATGATTTTCCCTATAAATATTTTAAAATAAATAAATTAATTTTTTTTAATGCCTAAAACAAAAGGACAACTCTGTTCTGTTAGACAGAAGGGAGTAACTAATAACGACAAGTAAGAATCCAATAAAGATCTGACGGTGAACTGAGACTCAGTGGCAGCGATGAGGATCGAAGCTCGTTATCACTCTGGGTACATTCCGGATGTAATTTAAGTGGTATAGGCTAAATTGTTCCTACTTTTATTTTTTCAAAAAAAAAAATTTTGAATATATATATATATAATATAAAATAAGAATAATCTTTTAATTAACATTTTTAAAAAATAATATTTTTATTTAAAATCAATAGTTAAGATTTTAAATCATAGATGAAAACTGTCCGGTAGAGAAGCCCCGACCTAATTAATTAGATATTTATTATGAGACTTGATTGTCAATTCCCTTCAATTGTTAAAATTATTTAGTGATTTTATTGAGAACATGACCTGAGTTTCGTCTTTGATATCGCGCTCGTGCTTGCTTTAAGTCAAATATTAGTCTATGCTTATTTGGCCACAACGTCAATCTATCATGAGACTCTTATTGACATGTTTAAGAGAATGTTAAGCCTAAAATTAAGAGTAATTTTTTAACCAATAATTTCAATATCTGAACATGACCGATCCCGTCAAAAGAAAAAAAATAAGAACTTGAGTTATCTAATTAGAGAAAACGCAACTTCTTTGAATCATCGTCACTGAGCTTGGTTAAATTTGATGACACCGCTATAGTAAGTGTTTGGTTCGGCTTTTTGAGCTAAATAAACCCATTTTTTTGCCAATAAGCCCGAAAAAAAACTCAACCCAACTTGATAGTGTTTAGCAGAGTTTTTTGCAATAAAATTTAAGCCCAACAAGAATGCTTTTTAAATAAGCCTCATTTGCTTACTTATTTTTGAAAAATTGCATTAGCTTTTTTTTTTTTTTTTTTTGTCAAAAGATTGGCATCAGATTTAAAGATGGTTTCGCTGGGAAATTGCAGAGGAGTGCCGCGAACCAAAAGGGCTTCACCTTCGACTTCATCTTCACATTCCTTCACCTGTACACACTCCACCAAGGAAGCTGGCATCATCCCATCCTCCATGACCGCCGGCGACTTTCAAACCTTCACCATTGACGCTGAAGAGAGGGAGAGAATCAGGGGAAGCAGCCGCTACGCTCGGACTCGGAAAAATCTCCAACTTCACCTTCATCCGACGCCTCCACCGTCCTTCTTTCTCACAGGCGAGCTCCACTATCATCACCGTCACCTTCGTCGCCTCCTCCATTAACGCCGGCGAGTCTTCTGAAATCAGAAGAGGGAGCAGAGAGAACCCAAGACCAGACCTTCATCTTGCTCGCTCCTTCCATCTCTATCTCCATCCCCATCATCGTTGCCGACCACTGCCACTTCTACCACCATTGTCGCCGGTGACGTTCACAACCTCACCACTAGGGGAGAGCAATGGGTGGGTTGGGCGGCCCGTGGCTAAACCCATAGCCCGCCCATTTAATTTTATAAGGGTACGGGCTAGCCCATACCCGTACCTCAACCCATTTAACCAGTGTTAAATGGACTAGCCAATAAATGGGTGGGCTAACCGGCCGGGTTACCCGGAACCCATTTATATTGGATTTGTTTATTTTTTTTGGAAGGAAAAAAAGCATGCATATTCATATAAGCATTAATCTTTCAATCCAAATCCATCAAGCAATCAATTTAAATTCTGAAATCTGAATCTTCAAAGTTCAATAATCACAATTCACACAAATGAACCTAAATTTAAACAAACTCTAACTTTTAAATTAACACATTACAACTACAGAGATTAACAAAATGACATTCTTCCATTGAATCTTCATGCTTCAGTTTTCACCATCATCTTCAGATTCACTTGAGGGAGCGTCCGTAGCTCCATAAGCTAAATCTTTCTCTGCAAAACAAATTAAGAGAAAACAAATTTTACTTTAAGTTGGGGAGGGAATGACCAGATGAGGGAGGGGCAATCAAGGTAAGGCTAATAAAAAAATTAAATGGGTGGGTACGGGTAACTCGAAGGTGTGCCTGTAGCCCGCCCATTTAAGTCTTAAATGGGTGGGTTGAAACCCGCCCAGTCATGGGTTCATTTTGGGCGGGCTCAAATTGGCCCAAATAGACTAAGTTATGGGCGGGCTTGTGGGTTCTTGGTTCCTTGCTCAACGCTACTCACCACCACCTTCTTTCATTTTTTCCGGCGGCCTTAATAACAAGTTTTTACTTTTAAAAAAGCACTTGTACACTTTGAGTTAGGGAAGTTAGGAGAGTTAGGAGAGAGAAGCTGTCTATTGGAATAGGTGCCACTTTGAGTTTCTTGATGGAGGTTCCCGGCGCCCTGGTAATGCCGCCGGAGGGAGTTTTAGGAACTGAGGAAAATGCTGAATTAACTAGGTGCTCAAAGAATAAAGTCAATGGGGTTCCTCCCTTTGAGTTAGAACCGGAGCATCCAGGAAGCAGAATGATGAGCAGGGATGTTTCTTCAATTAAAAATCCTAAGTTTGCTTACTCTTTCAAAGATTCTCTTACAGGATTCAGGGGAGCAGAGTTTAATGGTATCTCTCATGGCATCTCTAATGTGGAAGATGAGGTCTTTTTTTCTGACACCTTGAATCAGTCCTGGGATCTTCCCCAGCCTTCAGAAGAGATAAAAAGCCTCATGGATGTTTATCCCACAATGGAATTGTCCCAAGAAGAATATAACCGATGGGCCAAACCTTGGAACAATGCTCTCATTGTCACTGTCTTGGGTGCAAAATTCAAGTTCTTCAAACTTAAGGATCATTTTTGCAAAATTTGGCAGACAAGCAATTTTGATCTAATCGATCTTCCCAACAACTATTATGTTGTAAATTAAAAGAACACAATGACTGGCAGCAGCTCTATGCGAATATCCTTTTTGGAGGGCCATGGTCGATAGCTCAGCATTCAATACTGGTGCAGAGGTGGTCTCCATATTTCAATCCATTCCATAATCCTCTGGGAAGGGTAGCAACTTGGATCCATATTCCTCATGTGCTACTTCTGTGTTACAATAAGGAGTGCATGTGGAGGCTTGGAGATATGGTTGGGAAGACCCTTAAAGTGGACATGAACTTTATTGAGAATCTGGAGCAGGACGATGCTAAAATCCGAAGGGGACGTTATGTCAGGATATGTGTCGAATTAAATTTGCAGAAAAAGTTGGTCCCTCGTGTTATCTCAGCTTCGGAGCTTTTCAATATTGAATATGAAGGCCTGAACCTTATATGTTTCTCATGCGGCAGATACGGTCACAAGCATGAGCAGTGTCCTTAGAAAGTATCACCTGAAGGCGCCTCTCATGCGAGGGTTTCTTCTGGTTCTGTTAGTCAGGCAGCTGTTCCTCCACCGGAGTCATCGTCTGGAACCTCCCTCCCGGCAAGAGATGAGGTGTTTGGCCCGTGGATGTTTGTGTGGAGGCCTGCCAAAGCGCGATCTTTGAGGAGTTATAAAGGTAGGTTCAGAGCGGGTGGCGGAGGCTATACAGAAGGTAAGATCAGCAAGGTCTTCGCAGAATGTGAGATCCTCTCCTTAATAATAATATAATACTAACTTATCTTTAAAAAATTACTCATTTCATTCTTTTTTTTTTTGAAAGAAAGAAAGATTACCATGGTAGAAAAGAGTTCAAGTAACTATTTGAAAACTCTACCATGGTAATAAAAGATTGAAGTCATTACCATGGTAGAAAAGAGTTCAAGTAACTATTATTTGAAAACTCTACCATGGTAATAAAAGATTGAAGTCATTACCATGGTAGAAAAGAGTTCAAATATCTATTGGAGAACTCTACCATGGTAATAAAAGATTTAAGTCCCTACAGTTATCATATCAAACATTTCCATTTCAAAACCAAGGTCACCCAACTTTATATGATAAACAGAGTACGAAGAGGAATTTAGAGTTTACAAAATAAGGTCCCTAATAAGTGGCAATGTACATTCATTCAACACATAATAAACTACAAGAGGCTGTACAGATATATATAGAAATATATCTATGCCTCAGGAGCTCCTCCCGACATTCCAGCAAGGGAATTATCACCTGAAAAATGTTAAATTAACGGGGTGAGACAAAAGCCTCAGTAACCAGCTATCCGACTCATTACACATACTAACATGTGTTCATGAGGTGCTAAGTGGAACAATTTATATAACAATTTATAAAAATTCAATATCATAAATTTCTTATTACAATTCCCATTGCCTCCCATCAATCCAACCGAACCGCCTTATTTCCACGCGACTAGACCCATGGGCTAAGTTACTAACCATGTGACTGGCCACTCAAAAAGCTTACCGGTCACGCGATGAGGATCGGCCAAACCCTCAAAACACGTGCCCCGGACCATGGGTCTTTCGGTGTCGCAGCCCCTTATTGAAACTGGTGGGGCAGTCCCTCATTGAAACTGGTGGGACAATAAACAACCAACCATCGTGCACCAATGGAGGCTATACCACGTGGTAAAATAACATACTCCATCTTATCCCAAACCCATTATCACAATAATTTATCAATAATTATTTCAATGGGATTTTCCCGAATATATACATAATTTTCTCATTTCAAATCATAAAATCCCACAAAGCTATTTTATATCAAAATACTTCACAATATAATGAAAACTTTCTCAATCACAATAAACCTTTACTCATTGGAGTAAATATCAAAATACTCACAAACAGCACATCAACACAGATAATAAGTGGAAAGTGGTTACCTTTCGCCAAAGCAAAATTATAATCACAAGCTTCTAATCCAAGAGCTCAAATATACGCCAAAAATCAATCTACAATAATCAATTTATAAAATGGCTAAATTATAAATCATCATCCTAAAAAAAATCTAAACCGATTAAAACCTCAAGAATTCCTCTAATAATCCAAATAAATTATTTAACCTAAATTTAATCGGTTAAAAAGCCTAATATAGAATTATTCATAGATTAGTTATGTAAAGATTTCATTATAAAATTATATGCTAATTAAGTAACAAAAGTAACTTGATTAAAATTAACTATTAATTATCCTCTACATTCCTGCAGCATCATGTTAACAAAACTCAAATTTATTCAAAATCATAATCTGAAAATTTTCTCTAATCATCATAAAATTATTACCATAAGAAAGAGAAAATTATTTAGAATATTTCTATAAAAATAATTCTGAGATAAGAAGTAATATTGAGTACCTTATCGATCTCCAAAGATATGAAAATATTCCTACTAGTGCTTCACTCTACACCTTTCTTCACACTTGAGATGTGTGAAGTGAGGACGGGGGAGTGGGGGTATTTATAATACTCCCCGCCTCTTGAAACTGCGGATGCCTTCCGCAGTTTCATTAAATGATTGTGGGCACTGCCCACAATCATTCAATGAAATGGTGGGAGGCACACAATGTGCCTCCCCCGTTTTTTCCAAATGGTGGGCGCCAACGGGCGCCCACACCTTTTGTTTTTTTTTTGTTTTTTTTATATTATTAAAATATTATTTATAATATTTATTTAATTATTATTATATATATATATATATATTTTTATTTATTATTTTTTTAATTAAATTTTATTATTATTATTATTATTATTTTAAAAAAAACATATTTTAACTAAATCCCTCTTTTTTTTATTCAAAATTTACTATTAATTTCATAATTATTTTTAAATTATAATTATATAAAAATTAGGATGTTACAATTCTCCCCACCTAAATAGAATTTTGTCCCCAAAATTCGATTTAAATAATGTACAAGAATACAATCAAAATACAATAATTCAAAATAAACAAGCATAATCGCAACTTTAAGCAAACAAGTTAGGAAAATCACGACGCATTCTTTCTTCAGTCTCCCAAGTCACATCTCCAGGTGTCATACCCTTCCAAAAGACTTTCACCAATCGGATGGTCTTTTTCCGCAGTTGTTTGTTTTGGACATCTAAAATCCTCTCTGGTTCTGCTATATAAGTTAAGTTTTCTCTCAACTCAACTTCCTCAGGCTTAATGACATGAGACGGATCTGGACGATACTTCTTCAATTGTGATACGTGGAATACGTTGTGCACATTAGACAAGTGCGGAGGTAAGGCGATTCGATAAGCTACTGACCCAATCCGTTCCAAAATCTCGTATGGTCCAATGAATCGGGGAGTCAACTTCTTTGCTTTAATAGACCTTCTAATGCCTGTTATGGGTGAAACCTTTAGGAAAACATGATCTCCTTCATTAAATTCCAATGGTCTCCTTCGACGATCCGCATAACTCTTCTGTCGGCTCTGAGCTGTCAACAATTTCTGTCGTATCATTTCAATCTTTCAGGAAGTTTGGTCCACCAAATCTGGTCTAATAATGGTTCTTTCACTCAATTCGGTCCAACACAATGGCGATCTACACCTCCAACCATATAAAGCCTCGAAAGGTGCCATTTGAATAGTGGAATGGTAGCTATTATTATATGTAAATTCTGCCAATGGCAAGTGCTTATCCCAACTACCTGGGAGCTCGATGGCGCATGCTCTCAACATGTCTTCGAGTGTCTGAATAGTTCTCTCGGTTTGACCATCTGTTTGAGGATGATAAGCGGTACTGTACTTTAACTTTGTCCCCATGGCTTCTTGCAGGGATTTCCAAAAGTTTGAAGTGAACCTTGGATCACGATCCGATATGATACTTTCTGACACTCCATGCATACGAACAATCTCTTCAATGTACAGCTCAGCCAATTTCTCTAACGAGTAGTCCACTCTGATCGGTAAAAAGTGTGCTGACTTGGTTAATCGGTCTACGATCACCCAAATAGCATTGTAAGTGTTCCGAATTTGTGGTAGACCTGTAATAAAGTCCATAGAAATGCTATCCCATTTCCATTTAGGGATATCCAGGTTCTGAAGTAGTCCTGGGGGTTTCTGGTGCTCGATCTTGACTTTCTGACACGTTAAACACTTCAGGACAAATTCGGTCACATCTCTTTTCATCTTTGGCCACCAATATTGTTGCTTTAAGTCATTATACATCTTGGTGATTCCTGGATGCATAGCGTACCTGCTCCGATGAGCTTCTTCCAAAATGGTTTTCTTGATTTCATCGTTGTTGGGAACACAAATTTTCTTCTTGTATCTCAAGATATCTGTATTCCCAATATCATAATCTAAAACATTATCATGTTCTAGTTCTTCTCGAATTCTTTTTAGCTGATCATCTTTCATCTGGGCGTCTCTCAGGTCCTGATAAAATCCATATTCACCAAGGACTGCATTTAAAGTAGCCCTTCTTGGATCTGGGACTACATGGATATCTCTTAATCCATTTAGCCAACTTTGTTCTTCTAAGCTCATTTGAAACAAGTGTATTGACTTTCGACTTAAAGCATCTGCAACCACGTTAGCCTTGCTAGGATGATACTTTAACTCGAAGTCATAATCCTTCAGGAATTCCATCCATCGACGTTGTTTGTTATTCAACTCCTTCTGATCAACAAGATACTTCAGACTCTTATGGTCACTGAATACTTCGAATTGAGACCCATACAAATAATGCCTCCAAATCTTTAGAGCAAACACCACAGCTGCCAATTCTAAGTCATGAGTTGGGTAATTCTCCTCATGAGGTCTCAATTGTCTAGAAGCATATGCAACGACTTTGCCTTCTTGCATCAACACGCAACCCAGCCCCTTGAAGGAAGCGTCCGTGTATACTATGTATGGACAACAAGGATCAGGAAGGGTAAGCACAGGGGCTGTAGTCAACTTCACCTTCAACTCTTGAAAAGCAGCTTCACACTTATCAGTCCATATATACGGTCGATCTTTCTTGGTCAACTTGGTAAGAGGCATGGCAATTTGAGAGAATCCTTTAATGAATCTCCTGTAGTAGCCAGCCAATCCTAAAAAGCTTCTTACTTCAGTCACCGACTTTGGAGCTTCCCATTTCAACACGGCATCTACTTTACTAGGATCAACGGCTACCCCTTCAGCTGACACCACGTGACCAAGGAAATTCACTTCCTTAAGCCAAAACTCACACTTACTCAATTTAGCGTACAGCTGGTGATCCCTCAATATACGCAATGCAATATGTAAATGCTCTCGATGCTCATCCTTATTCTTAGAATAAATGAGAATATCGTCAATAAAGACAATAATGAATCGATCTAAGTATGGCATAAAAATCCGGTTCATATAATCCATGAAGACGGCTGGAGCATTGGTTAACCCAAAAGGCATAACCAAAAACTCATAATGCCCATAGCGAGTCCGGAAAGCAGTCTTTGAGATGTCCTCAGCCTTAACTCTAAGCTGGTGGTAACCCGATCTTAAGTCGATCTTAGAGAACACTACGGCTCCCTTAAGCTGATCTAGTAAATCATCAATCCTAGGTAATGGATATTTATTCTTAATTGTGACCTTATTCAGCTGTCTATAGTCAATGTACAACCTCATACTTCCATCTTTCTTTTTGACAAACAACACTGGTGAACCCCAGGGAGAGACACTTGGTCGAATGAAGCCTTTCTCGAGCAACTCTTCTAGTTGTTTCTTCAATTCTGCCAACTCTGATGGTGACATCTGATAAGGGGCCTTAGAAATTGGGGTTGTACTTGGCACCAAATCAATGGTGAACTCGACCTCTCGCTTCGGAGGCAGTCCAGATATCTCTTCTGGAAATACCTCAGGATATTCTTTTACTACATTGATATGATCGATCCCAACTTCTCTATCTACATTGATAGAGAAGAAAACTATATAGGCTTGACACCCCTTTCTGATACACTTATCCACTCGAGCTGTTGACAACAACATCGGGACAAAAGGGGCTTCTACGGATATGGTATTCATGGCGTAAGTGGCCACCTTCTTCTTACAATGAAGTATGGCATCATTGTCCACTAGCCAATCCATACCGATAATAGCATCTATGCCTTTTAGTGGCAGACATACTAAATTCACTATAGAAATTCGGTTTTCAAACCGAAGGGTAGTACCCACACAAGCATGTGCGGTTATCACAACAGCTCCGGCAGGGGTAGAAATTTTCAAGTCATATGGTAGAACAGATATAGGGAAATCATACTTCTTAGCACAATCAAAAGATATGAAAGAATGTGTAGCACCCGAGTCAAACATTGCAATAATGTCATGACCATGAAGAGAAATAGTACCTCTAATAACATTAGGGGATGCTCCTGCTTCTTCCTGAGTCATGGCATATACTCTGCCAGGAATAGTGGGGCGGCCACTTTGGTTGTTCTGCTGTTGTTGCAGCCCCTCGGGACAATATCGCATGGTGTGACCAAACTTATGACACTGAAAACATTACCAACATTGGCCAGTATGAGACCTCCCACATTTTGGGCAAGGATTATTAACGCTTGGGGCTGACATTGCCATTTCACGACGAGGTTGTTGGCTTACTCCAGCATAGCTCCTCTGACCTTGTTTCCTCGGGAAGTTACTCTGAAAATTACTCGGTCGAGATCCACTCCTTTGCCCTTGACTCATTCTACCAAAGTTCCTTGTACTCCCAGGATGAAATCCAAATGGCTTGTTTTCTCCACCCACTGGTCTAAAAGTGGAGAACTTGCCCTGATTATCTTGGAGTTTGGCAGCATCGATTTCACGCTTCATACGTGCAGCCATCCTCAAGTTGGTGCAAGTTTCCTCAAAACTCTTTATATCACGCATTGGCACAAAAGGTTTTAACTCTGGCCTGGCCCTAGTAATCAGTTGACGTGATTTCCAGTCCGGGTCATCTTTTTATTGTAAGTAGGTCACATATCTGGATAAGTCGATGAAAGTCACAATAAACTCATCCTCGTGCATGTCATCCTGTCGAAGAGCATAGAATGCTATTTCCTTCTCATGTCTTAATGCTGGAGGGAAGTAATGATCGAAGAACTTAGTTCTGAACTCCGTCCAAGTTGTCCTTGAGTCATCTAAACCACCCGTGCTTTGCCACCATCTTTGAGCACGATCCCTTAACAGAATAATGGCCACTCTGGCCTTTTGATATTCATTACAAATAACAGCTCTAAAGATAGTCTCCAAACTCTCGATCCAAGCTTCAGCCTTCAGTGGATCTAAATCTCCATGAAACTTTTCAGGATCATGATGATGAATATCTTTCCACACCTTATTAATAGCTAATTCTTCAGGATTGGGTTGTGATGATCCCTCACCCCCAATATTCTTCCCAGGGCCTTCATAATTAGTTGAGCCGACTGGCTCGTTTTTCCGTGATGCTTCTATACTAGGTTCAGGTGCCCCATGATCTTTTGGCTTTGGAATGCTCCCCTCTTCTCTTATCTTCTTTTGAAGATCTCCCTCAAACTGTTGAAATCGTGCATCCATAGCTGTTAATAATTTATCCAAAAGAGTCTCGTTTTCCTGAGACAACTGTGGTTCAACATTTTTTAGAAGTGGGTCAACGTTGGAGACAGTCTTTCTTGTATTAACCATTTTCTCCCCACCTAAGGATGAAATCCTATAATAATTAGGATACAACCTATAACAATACAAAAACACAGGGAGGTTATGTGTGAAAGAATATATTGCCACTAAAGCTCTGATACCAAGTTGTGAGATCCTCTCCTTAATAATAATATAATACTAACTTATCTTTAAAAAATTACTCATTTCATTCTTTTTTTTTTTTGAAAGAAAGAAAGATTACCATGGTAGAAAAGAGTTCAAGTAACTATTTGAAAACTCTACCATGGTAATAAAAGATTGAAGTCATTACCATGGTAGAAAAGAGTTCAAGTAACTATTATTTGAAAACTCTACCATGGTAATAAAAGATTGAAGTCATTACCATGGTAGAAAAGAGTTCAAGTATCTATTGGAGAACTCTACCATGGTAATAAAAGATTTAAGTCCCTACAGTTATCATATCAAACATTTCCATTTCAAAACCAAGGTCACCCAACTTTATATGATAAACAGAGTACGAAGAGGAATTTAGAGTTTACAAAATAAGGTCCCTAATAAGTGGCAATGTACATTCATTCAACACATAATAAACTACAAGAGGCTGTACAGATATATATAGAAATATATCTATGCCTCAGGAGCTCCTCCCGACATTCCAGCAAGGGAATTATCACCTGAAAAATGTTAAATTAACGGGGTGAGACAAAAGCCTCAGTAACCAGCTATCCGACTCATTACACATACTAACATGTGTTCATGAGGTGTTAAGTGGAACAATTTATATAACAATTTATAAAAATTCAATATCATAAATTTCTTATTACAATTCCCATTGCCTCCCATCAATCCAACCGAACCGCCTTATTTCCACGCGACTAGACCCATGGGCTAAGTTACTAACCATGTGACTGGCCACTCAAAAAGCTTACCGGTCACGCGATGAGGATCGGCCAAACCCTCAAAACACGTGCCCCGGACCATGGGTCTTTCGGTGTCGCAGCCCCTTATTGAAACTGGTGGGGCAGTCCCTCATTGAAACTGGTGGGACAATAAACAACCAACCATCGTGCACCAATGGAGGCTATACCACGTGGTAAAATAACATACTCCATCTTATCCCAAACCCATTATCACAATAATTTATCAATAATTATTTCAATGGGATTTTCCCGAATATATACATAATTTTCTCATTTCAAATCATAAAATCCCACAAAGCTATTTTATATCAAAATACTTCACAATATAATGAAAACTTTCTCAATCACAATAAACCTTTACTCATTGGAGTAAATATCAAAATACTCACAAACAGCACATCAACACAGATAATAAGTGGAAAGTGGTTACCTTTCGCCAAAGCAAAATTATAATCACAAGCTTCTAATCCAAGAGCTCAAATATACGCCAAAAATCAATCTACAATAATCAATTTATAAAATGGCTAAATTATAAATCATCATCCTAAAAAAAATCTAAACCGATTAAAACCTCAAGAATTCCTCTAATAATCCAAATAAATTATTTAACCTAAATTTAATCGGTTAAAAAGCCTAATATAGAATTATTCATAGATTAGTTATGTAAAGATTTCATTATAAAATTATATGCTAATTAAGTAACAAAAGTAACTTGATTAAAATTAACTATTAATTATCCTCTATATTCCTGCAGCATCATGTTAACAAAACTCAAATTTATCCAAAATCATAATCTGAAAATTTTCTCTAATCATCATAAAATTATTACCATAAGAAAGAGAAAATTATTTAGAATATTTCTATAAAAATAATTCTGAGATAAGAAGTAATATTGAGTACCTTATCGATCTCCAAAGATATGAAAATATTCCTACTAGTGCTTCACTCTACACCTTTCTTCACACTTGAGATGTGTGAAGTGAGGACGGGGGAGTGGGGGTATTTATAATACTCCCCGCCTCTTGAAACTGCGGATGCCTTCCGCAGTTTCATTAAATGATTGTGGGCACTGCCCACAATCATTCAATGAAATGGTGGGAGGCACACAATGTGCCTCCCCCGTTTTTTCCAAATGGTGGACGCCAACGGGCGCCCACACCTTTTGTTTTTTTTTGTTTTTTTTATATTATTAAAATATTATTTATAATATTTATTTAATTATTATATATATATATATATATATATATATATATATTTATTATTTTTTTAATTAAATTTTATTATTATTATTATTATTATTTTAAAAAAAACATATTTTAACTAAATCCCTCTTTTTTTTATTCAAAATTTACTATTAATTTCATAATTATTTTTAAATTATAATTATATAAAAATTAGGATGTTACAATTCTCCCCACCTAAATAGAATTTTGTCCCCAAAATTCGATTTAAATAATGTACAAGAATACAATCAAAATACAATAATTCAAAATAAACAAGCATATGGCAATGGCCGGAATAAGAAATTCTTTCATGCCAGTGTTCTGTCTAAGAGGAAAAGATGTAAAATTGAAGCCTTACAGGATGGCAATGGCCACTGGGTATATGACGAAGCATAGTTGAGAGGTATGGCACTTGATTATTTCTAGAATCTTTACTCGGCAGATAACGTATCAACCCCTTTTTCTCCCTAGACGGCGCGCTTCCCATCTTTAGAAGATCAGCAGCTTCACCTCCGTAAGAGGATTGTATCCCCGGTTAAGATAAAAAATGCAGCATTTGAGATGGGAGCTTTTAAATCCCCAGGACCAAATGGCTTACACTCCCATTTTTTCCAAACTTAATGGAATACGGTGGGACAGCAGATATGTGATCTGGTGGCCAGTATCTTTGCAAACCCAAAGGACATTCATGAAATTAATCAAACAAACATTGTTCTCATCCCAAAGATTGATAAACCTACTTCTATGCAAGACTTTAGACATATTTCCTTGTGCAATGTGAGCTACAAAATTGTTAGCAAAGTAATTGCTAACCGCTTTAAAAGTATCATGAGCCATCTTGTCGCTGAGAATCAGTGTAGCTTTATCACTGGCAGGCAGGCAGTTGACAACATCATCTTAGCTCAAGAGGCAATCCATTCCATGAGAACCAAGAGGGGGAAAAAGGGTTACATAGCAATGAAAGTTGATATGGAAAAGGCATTTGACAGGCTTGACTGGCATTTCTTAGAATTTACTCTCCACAGCTTAGGGCTAAGAGCCGATTTTGTTAAGTTGATTATGTGCTGTGTCTCAACCACTTCAATGAGCATAATCTGGAATGGAGTATCATCAGCTAGTTTCACTCCTTCAAGGGGGTGAGGCAAGGGGACCCTTTTAGCCCTTATCTGTTTGTCCTATGTATGGAATTACTCGGTCAGCTAATTCATCAAGAAGTTGAAATAGGTAACTGGCACCCTCTGCGGCTGAATGCTGCTAGCCCCTAGATTTCCCACCTATTCTTTACTGATGATTTGATTCTTTTCGGTGAGGCGTCAACTGAGCAAGTGGAGGAGATTCGGAATGTCATGGAGCTGTTTTGTCGAGTTTCTGGTCACAGGATCAATTTGCGCAAATCTAAAATGTTTGCTTCCCGAAACTTCCACTTTAACCGAGCGTATGAGCTAAGTCAAACTATGGGGATCAGTCTGACGGCTGACCTAGGGAAATATTTGGGAGTTCCTATCCTTCACAAACGAATGGTAAACATGACTTTTGCCCCGATTCTCCAAAAGGTTCGCTCAAAGTTGACTAGCTGGAAAGGAAGATATCTAAGTATGGCAGGGCGGACGGTCCTCATCAAGTCTGTTCTTTCTGCCATTCCGCAATATCAGATGCAATCAACCCTTGTTCCGAAGGGGGTGCTATCCACAATTGAAAAATTGAGTCGAGACTTCTTCTGGAACCAGCATGATGAATCCAAGAAAATGCATCTGTTAGCATGGGACGTACTTAAGAGAAGGAAGTGTGAAGGAGGCATGGGGATAAAAGATCTGCATTGCCAAAATAAAGCTTTCCTGATGAAACTGTGATGGGGCCTAATCACTAAACCTGATGCCTTATGGGTGAGATGTCTCCGTGCGAAGTACTCATATGGAACAGATTTGATGCCGAAGGTTCAGAGATGGCGCAATCAATCGGCTGTGTGGAGTGGCATAGTTGTAGTCTGGAAGGATTTCGAGAGTGGTCTTGGCAAAAATATTAGAAATGGAAGAAACACCTTTGCTTGGCAGGACTGCTGGGGCCCGGTTGACAGGCCACTAAAATAATTCATTGATAGGAACTCGCACCTTCTTGATATTGATGCTCGGGTTGGTTCCTTTACAACTCAGACGGGACACTGGGATAGAGCCAAATGGGAAACATTTCTTCCTACTTGGGTGGTAGATAAGA
This sequence comes from Inga laurina, assembly GCA_963855925.1. NCBI lineage: Eukaryota > Viridiplantae > Streptophyta > Magnoliopsida > Fabales > Fabaceae > Inga > Inga laurina. The sequence goes on along the minus strand of OY979703.1, from coordinate 11,737,168 downwards.
TAATGATGGTGACACCCCCAACGAACACCGGTGACGACGTGATTTGTTGGAGAAATGGTCCCGACGGTAACTTTAGTGTGAAGTCAGCCTATGAGAGGATCTATCATCAGCAAAACCTCAGTTCTCAACCTCACTGGCGGCATTTATGGCACTGGGGAATTCCTGAAAGAGCCAAACTCTTTATGTGGCAAGTATTCCATGAGAGGCTTTCAACAAATGTTACAAGAGCGAGATATAACCCAAATGTTCCAAACACCTACCCTTTTCAGTGTGAGAGTGAGGAGAGCATCCTTCATGTATTGAGAGATTGTGACCAAGCCCAGAGGGTGTGGCCCACTTTAACTAACACCATATATTATTCTATGTTTTTTAGTGGTTGTTTGCAGGAATGGCTACAATGGAACATGCAGCACTCTCCAGGCAATAGGAGAACCTCTAGATAGTCATGGCAACGAGTATTCAGCATAACGTGCTGGCTACTATGGAAGAACAGAGGCAGTCAAGCTTTCGAAGGGGTAGCTGAGAAGCCACAAGAGATAGTGCATAGATGCATGTTTCACCTCTCGGAAGGAGTGGAGAGCGGACGATTTCATCACAAGATATTTCAAGTTCCAGAGAGAGGGGCAGTCCACTGGGAACCACTGGACCTGGATTTTGTTCGTTTAGACGTTGATGGATCTGTGCTCAATGGAGGACAGGCCGCCTGCGGAGGTGTTATTCGTGACCAGCATGGCACATGGATATGTGGATTTCAACAGAAGTTAGGACATTCATTCCCAACTGCTGCAGAAATCCATGCAATCTATAGAGGCCTTCATTTATGTAAGCAAATGGGTTTAACCAAAATCAAACTGTTCATTGATTCCCTCCAAGCTATTCATCTATTATGGTCTACTTGTCCTACTTCCCACCCATTATATGAAGTTATCCTGGACACCAGATCTCTTATTTTTTCAGACTGGGACTTGCAGATTTCCCACTCTAATAGGGAAAGCATTCGTTGTGCTGATTATCTGGCAAGTCAGGCTCACATAAACAGCCAGGACTACGTCGAACTGGGGCCTTCCCCTGCTGATTGTACCCTTCTTTTTGCCCAGGAATATGGTGCACCGCCACAGGATCATTTTGTACGGCCTACTTTATAGGTCCTGACACTTTACAAGCTTTGCTTGCCTTTTTAATACAAAAAATAAAAAAATAAAAAAACACTTGTACAATCGCCAATCCAGACAAATTTTAACTTATGAAAAATTACTTATTTAATCGCTCATCCAAATGTAAATCATATTTTAAAAACTGACTTTTCTATTAAGTCATTTTTAATAAGTCAGAATCATAATAAATCATTTTTCTTACCGCTATTCAAAACACACTATGATTTATTACTCCCTCCAATCTTAAATATAATTAGTTTGGCTAATAAACTAATATATAATTTAAAGATACACAACATATGATATGATTAAGTAAAAAATTAATTTCTTTAATTTCTAAAATAAATCAACTATATCTTATATTTAGAACTGGATGAAGTATTTTGTATGAATAATTAATAACAATAATATTCCACGTTTCATGCGTGCAAGGGCAAGGGCAAGGGCTGCGTCCTGCGTGGCGTGCCCATCACGAGTATTCGCTATTGACCAGTAACATCATTCAATAGTGGCACTAAAACATCATTCAATAAGTGTGCACACAACACAAGTCCTCATTATTTAATATTGGTATGCTAGTTCCTTAATATGAGGCTGATCAGCTTCAGTTGCGATGCAAATACCTACCAAGTTGCGAATCCGTGGACGTAAATACCTAATACTTCATGGATATAAATGTCATTCACTCATGCATGTAATTGTCCGCCTCGGACAAGTATACCCTTCATGGTGCTCACAAACTGCTGCATTTGTTGTCTGGAGTGCAAGGGCGAAGGGTAGACGCAAACGCAGTCCAAGCATCCATTTCTGATGGTGTCAAACATGGCAATAGATGGGCCCACTCCATGAACAGAGGCACACCCCATGAAGTCTTCTAACCCCACCTCTCTCTGCATCTCACCGTCACCGTCGTCCACCACCGTGTCCTCAAACATCGATATGATCGACGATCTCAATGAAGACGACGATGTCAGCCCGGGGTTGTCTATGGCCGTGCGCATCAGCAAGTTTATGTCCGTCATGTCTGAAAAGTGCTTGTTGCTCTTCTTCGAGTTTGAAAATGCTTCATAGGCTCGTTCTGCCACGTCCCATAGGCTCTCTTCCTCACCCTTCATTACGTGGGTGTTGAGAATAGCAGCGTGATAAAACCCTAGGCATTTAATATTCCACACTTTAGTCCAATAATGATAAGAACAAAAAAAATATTACTAGTACTGGTACAGTTTGGTCATTATAGCGAGTCAGTGACCTACTGACCGACCATTGTTACATATGAACACATTTACGACTGCCTGTACTTCTACATTAAATGACATTCCCTGTTGCCAACGCTTCCAAGCAATTTCATTTTAACTTGTTCCTATGGCTTTGTCACTCGACCACTTACGATTATATGTGCATTGGTTTCGATAAATAAATATATAGACTACAGAGTACCTAGTCTCTTACTACTTTTTATGCTATAACAGTATAACTACACTACTTTTAGTTTCTAGTTTCGTGCTTTTATGTATAAAAAAAGTTGGTGCAGAAATATTTAGGTATAATTTCTTGAAGTTGGTATTTTGTGGAATGTAAACATATATGTTTCGAATAAATGATTATGACTAATTTTATTTTTACATATCATACGGATTGCGACGCGTTTTCATGTCAATTAATTGTATATATACATATATATAAAGCAACATGAACATGTACGACTATTAATCTGAACTATGAAAGTATCATGGGCATCAATTGTTGATCGAAACTTTGATTGCTTAAATGGGACATTTCGAGTTTAAATCTGTGTGAATGTAACTTAACAATGTTTTGAATCTGACCAGTGAGATAATGATATCAAAATAAAATTGAAAGAGGGGAGCGGAGGGTACCGAAATTGTGAGGCGAGAGTGGAGGATGAAGAGTGGAGCGGCAATCGACAAGAGTGACCACCCCATACTTCTTGCCACCCTTCTTGGAGCCGTGCGCCGCCATCAATCCCGCCGCTGTCAAAGCTCCACACAGTTTTATCCCCTTCTTCCTGCATTCCTACACACACATAGAGAGATATATATGTGTATATATATTTCACCTTCCATTAATCCATCTCCCACTACATATATATGTCTGTGTGTGTGTAATCAACAGGTAGGCAAACATACAGCTAAAACTCTGTCCGTCTCGGTCCGGTTCAGTTGCAGTCTCACCACCTGTGAACACCTCCTGCTTTTTGTGTCCTCAAAGTTGAGATTGGTGAGCCTGAATGAGTTGAGAGAGTAAGCAAGCATGTCCATGCCACGTGCCCACACTCCTTTCTTGATCCCCTTCTCACTAGGCACCAGATCTTCTATCGCCAATGATAACTTTGACGATGGTGTTTCCGTCTTCTTCTTCCTCCCTTCGCCACCGCCCTCTTTCTCCTCCATCGTCAGCGGAAGCAGCTCCCTCAAGAGCGAGGCCGCCGAGGTCCGGTCACACGCAGCCACATGAAGCCGAAGAACAACAACCCAAGTTTTGTCAGGGAGAGCATAAATGCTTGCAAACAACACGGGGACGTTAGCGTGCTGGGAGTGGTGGTGGTGGTTCCAAGAGCAGTGATTGAGCTGGTGTTCGAGGATTTGTTGGAAGGGAGAAACAGGCGGGTCATGGTGGGGAAGAAGGAGAGTGGCAGTGGCTGAGAGATCAAAAGATTGGACCTTGAGAAAGGGAATGGTGCGATCAGAGGAGGAGAGGAAGGAGAAGGAGGAGGCGTTGGAGTTGGAGTTGAAATGGAGGGTGGAGTTGAGGATAGGGTGGGTATTTTGCAGTTTGTGAATGGCAGTTTCGAGGCGAGAGGGGAGGGGGGGTTTGGATAGAAGGAAAGCCAAGACGGCGATGCCGGTGCCGCCGGGAACCGCCCTGCACCAAGTGTACTCGCTCCCGCCGACTGCTCGTTCCATGGCGGCGTCCACCACGTTACCAGTACAAGACGTGCTGCCTTCTCTCTTCAATGCGAATAATGATGTTTTGTTTTGAAGCATTTATAGATGATGCCATATATGAGCCGGGAATGTGTCTACTAGTCTTTTTCTCAATTTTCTTTTTATTGAATATTTCTATTATTAGATTAAGGTATAATGAATGAGATTTAATATTGTATAAAAACATTAATATAATATTAAATCTTAACCATAAAATTTAATCGAATGATAAAAATATTTAATAAATAAATAAATAAATAAAATTATCAATAGAAACATTCTTTTTCCCAGATGAGGTTGCCCTCACCCCATTTCATAGTGGCTTCATATTTTACGCCATTGGCAGGCAGCATCAATGCTTCAATTAATAATTAATAAAACTAGTGACCATACCCGATTCTTGGACTTATTATGAGTTCTCATATTAAATAATAGGGTTAAGGAGAAAAAATACCTATAAATTTTTATTAAAACTGTGTCCAATATCATAAATTTTTTTTATGTGCAAAAATACCTATAAATTTTTTGCAATGAGGTAAAAATGCACACAACACCGTTAATTGACATAAATGTCCGTTTTGTGGGACCCATTTATTATTTTTTGAGATGCAAAAATATCTATAAATTTTTCTCAAAATGCACCCAACACCGAAAACTTTTTTCTAGGTGTAAAAGTGTCCATGAACTTTTCAAAAGTTTACGGTGTTGGATGCATTTAGAAAAAAGTTCATAGATATTTTTGCATCTCAAAAAATAATAAGTATGTCCCATAAAACAGACGTTTGTACCAATTAACGTTGTGGGCATTTTTACCCCGTTTTGAAAAGTTTATAGTGTTGGGCGCTCTTTTGAAAAAAAAAACTCATCGACATTTTTGCATCTTAACTCTAAATAATAAAAATGTAGCTGAAAATATATTTTTTAAAAAATGCCCCTGATTAGATACTTTCTCTCTCTTTTTTCTCATTGCCTGCATAAGGACGGTATATATGCTTATAAAAAAAAATTAGTCGAGGGGGGAAATGAAAAAGATAATTGATATTTTGGATAATATTTTTTTATTTGTGCCTGTCATGAAAAATGGAAAACTCGTGATCAGAAAGTAATATTCAACATCAATCAATTATTGGTGTTGCTATTAATGTAATTTATAAATTTCTAACAAATTATATCATCCATTGTAAAATATAATATGGCTATCTTTTTTGCCAGGGATAATTCTGTTAACGGATGAAAATGGCAAGTTATTTATGGCTAGGATATTTAAAGTTTTGTAACTGTTTATAAGACCAAGATCCTTCTCTTAAGAATGTTTATGCTTAGAGAACTTAAATTTGTATTTGGAGTAGTGATAGTAAAAATGGTTTTTTATAATATGATTTTTTGTAATCTTTTTTTTTTTTGCATAAAAGTCAGATTGTTTAATATGATTTATGTTTGAATTGACAGTTATATAAATTATTTTTGTAAAAGTAAAACTTATTTGGATTAGTTTAAGCATAAGTGGCTTTTATGATAATGATAAAAGAAAAATTATAAAAGTTAAAGTTAAGAAATTTGGAAATAAAAAAATTGCATAATTTAATGAAATAATATTACATAACTAATTAGATCACATGTCCTGTGCAATTTAGTCTCTAATTGAGTCACGAATATAATTAATTTGGAGAAAGATTTTCTATGGAAAATGTTTATTAAATTATATATATTGGTATTATAACTAAATACGATTAAAAGATTAGACTAACTTTTGGAAGTTAATTAAAATAATTTAATATATTTATATTTATCGTTCTTTCTCCAAACTAATTTATCTGACTTATAAACTAATATATATTTATTTTGTCTTTTCTTAAATTTAGGGAGCAAATGACGTCATTTTGAAGATGGAATATTGATCAAATGAATCTGATTTCTGGACAGGGGAGTGATGTCGTTTTGGGCTGAAAACTTAAAAAAAGAAAAAAAAAAAAAAAAAGATGCGCAGCGTTTTAACTTTTCAGGTGGACGATGGGATCTAATTGAAGAGAGAGGAGAGCCAGGTTTCAGAAACAGAGGAGAGAAGGAGCCGCCAAAAGCACTGTGGATCATCATTGTCCGGATTATTGAATAGGAAACCAGAGAGCGAGAATCACAAGGGGAGCGAGAGAGAGTCGTTGAAGGTGGGACCTGGGAAGGCACCATTAGCTACTGTTCATCTGGGGTCGCTACCGCTGTGAGCTCGAGCTTCTGTGGACGTTCGGCTCTGTTTTTGGATGAGAAGAGAAGGCAGTGATAGGGAGAAGAGAGAGAGAAAAGTGACATGTGAGGGTTGGTAAAATGGGTTTATTGCAGAAGCTAAAAGCTCTAAATTTTACCTTAGAGCAATCGTGCGATTGACCTTCAGCGTGTTTGCTTCAGCGTTTAGAGGGGTAAATCGGACTTTAACAGTATTCAATTGGATTTGAACAGTATTTTGATCAGAAGTGAGTATTTATTTCAGCGATTGGATTTAAGGTGAAAAAAAATCATAAGTTAGAAAAAGTCATAAAGCTCAAAATGAAGTTTATTGGAGCTTATGTGCCTATGTGTGTATAAAAAAATATTGATAAGGGTATTTTCATATTTTTAGGGATCAATGAGGTACTCAAAATCACTTATAATAACAAAACTTCTTTTATGAAAAATGTTCTAAATAATTATCTCTTTCTTTATATAGTAATTTTCTGCTAATTAGAGAATACTTTAAGATAAGAGTTTAATCAAGTTTTGAGTTTTGTTAATATATGACTGTAGAAATGTAGAGAATAATTAATAATTAATTTTAATCAGTTTAAATTTATTATTTAGTTGTTTTATGATTTTATAATCAATTTGTTTTATAAACATGTCATAAATTACTTTCTATATAGTATTTTTACCCATTAAATTTAATTTAAATAATTTATTTGGATTATTGGAGGTATTATTGAGATTTTAATCGCTTTATTTTGTTAGATTTTGAGCTATGTGAAAATATAAGTTAGGATTTAATATTTAAATTAGAGTTTGATATAATTTATAAGATTTAAGCTTGAGGTGCACAGTATAAAAGATTTTTGGAGTGTACCAATTTAAATTAGAGTTTGATATAATTTTATTAAAATTGTACCATTACCAAATTTTCAAAGTTAATTTTTGAGAAAATTGTGAAAGAATTCCTCTGTGTGTAGATATCTTCCTAGGTCCAATTGACAATTAAGTTGCCAATGATAACTTTTTTCACAATTATCCCTTCATTTTTTTTCATTTTTCATAATTTTTTCAATTTTTTTCTCTTAATTAATACAAAAGTCACTTATACAAAAGTCAAACCAAACATCCTAACTTTTACATAAGTTACTTTAAGTTACTTATCCAATCGCTAATCCAAACATTCATCATTTTACCCAATCTAACTTTTTTCCAATCTTAAGATTCTATAAGTTTAAGTAAAAATAAGTTACTTATCCAATCGTCAAAACAAACACACCCCTTCAAAATTGTTAGAAGCTCAACCTGACAATCATTGAGTCAAACATTCCAAGCTTAACCAAAAGCAGGCAATCGTGCGATTTGGCCTCTAATCGCATGATTGAGCCTGTGAATCGCTGAACCAAACACTGTTTTAGTGTATGTTTGGAGCAATAATTTCAAAAATGATTTTTTTAATCTAATTTTTTGTAATCTTATTTTTGGGTAAAAGTCAGATTGTATAATGTGATTTATGTTTGGAGTGACGGTTGTATAAATGAATTTTATAAAAGTAAAACTTGTTTGAATTGGTTTAAGTATAAGTAGCTTTTGTGATAATGGTAAGAAAAAAATTAAATTTGAAATTATAAAAAATTTATAAAAGTTAAAGTTGAGAAATTTGGGAATTAAAAAATACACGATTTGATGAAATAATTGTTAGATATGATTAATTTTGATGATATCAAATATAAATGTTAAATATTAAAAGCAAAAAGTTTGTGTAATGTATCTATCTCCTACATTGACAAATTACTATGTTAAATATTTCATAGATTAGTCAAGCAAAAATTAAAGATAGTTAAGAAAATAAAGAAGCTATCTAGTTGGATTATGAAGAATGACCATCAAGAGGAAAATCAAGAAGAAAGAAGAACTTACAAAACATAATAAAAATATCAAGTTTTAAGTTATTTGAGATTGGAGGTTTTTATGCTCAAACGAAAATTGGAATAATTTTCTCAGAAGATAAAAGTGACGAATCTTTTAAAATATTGAGTTTCATTCAAATAGAAGAAGTTATGTTAAAATAAAAGGGTTATATTAGAATAAGAGGACTTATATTCGAATAGAAGAAATATTATTCAAATAATGCAGCGACCTCTGTTTCATTTAGTATGCACGAGATTCAGTTATTTGATCATATCTCTCAAACCACAACTCTGATTGAGGTGAAACAAGTTACATATGAAACTAGACTCCCAATACGTTATTTTGACACTAATATCAAGTTAAAAGGAACTCAAATGAAGGAGATATGAATTTTAGAGGATGACATTCAAATCACCACTATATTTTAGAACATGTTTAGTATTTTGGACATAACTCACAAACTACACCTCCGATTGAAACGAAACCAGTGGCATATGAAACTAGACTTAAAAAGGTTTATATTATGAATAGGTCAGGAGTTATATTTAGAGTTATATTCAAAGAGATATGCCTTCTAGAATTGGATGCTCAAATTTCAAACACTATCTAGTCCAGATGTTATAAATTGGATCATAATTTTTGGAACACAAAGTATATATGATTGATTCCAGTTATTATGCAAAGTAGACTTTAAGAGCTTCTTGGGGATAGGTGATTTGTCAATTTAGAGTTACATTCAAAGAGTTATACATATTAGAATCAGAAGTTTATTCAAATAAAGGCCGAAGTATTTAAATCATAGTTCATTAACCCGGACCGGACCGGCTGGTAAACCGGTCCGGTCCGGGTTGCTAATCTAAAAAAAAAAAAATTGATTTTTTCCTTTAGAATTTTACACTATAAATCTAAAATTTTCAATTTCTCACCAGTTTGGGCCCGGTTTAGCTCCGATTTAGTCCCGATTTGACCCACTGACCCTTAACCCAGTACCCTGACCGGTTCAATACCCGGTCCGGGTTTTAATACCTTGATTTAAATAAACATATTCATTATCATAGAAGTAATATTCGAATACAAGTTATTGTATTCAAATGGAGTAACATATTCTACATGAGAAGCTATTCGAATAAGAGACCAACTATTCGAATAATGGTACAAAAAGCAATATGCTGAAGTTGAAAGCTCCAGAATGGAGTTTAATGCTTGTCGCACGTTTTACCATTTTAGATTCTAAAGTTAAGGTACAAAAATACCCATGAATTTTTTCCAAAAATGCTTTTAACACCATAAATTTTTTTTGGTGCAAAAGTAATCATAAACTTAAAAAAAAGGGGTAAAAGTGATACTTATATTAGACCAGTAAACTCTGTTAATATTTCTTGTGGGCCCCACAATATTTTAAAAAAAATAAAAATACCTAAAAAATTTTAAATTCTCCTCCCTGCTTCCTCCCATAAAAATCCATCAGCCCTACTGATTCGTCAGTATCAAGAGGTGTCCGTCGTCTAAGAGCCTGCCCACATGATGTACTAGATCTTATGTTCATTTCTGGACGTTTTTAGCCTAAACTACTGTTGCACAAAGGAGCATTCATTACCATGTTGCGTTAAATAAACGACCAATCCCATGTGCATACTGACCAGTAGTTAGAGGTTGAAGGTGACAGGGGAGTGGTTAAACATTAATATCTTCACATCCTCCAATATATAACTCTGTCTGAAACAGAATATAATTGCACAATCCCATTACAAGTACGCATATGACTATCAAGTTCTTGTAGCTCAACAACAATACGGTCCTCTATTTTTTTTGGGAAATTCTCTATAAAATATTCTTGAAATATGTAAATCCCTAATTAATACATTGAAATAAAAAATTCCGGATCAGTCAAGCGTCAGTACGGATGAACGGTGCAGCCGGCGCCAAAAGACGATTTTGCCCTTCAGCCCTCATTCTCGCCACTTCAAAAATAACAACACGGGGTTCTTAATTAACAACTCTTGATTCTTGATTAACAACTTCGTATTCTTGTTTCACAACTTCCTAATTTAAGTTTCAAGGTCAATAACAACACATCTTTTTTTATTAACAACACGCCCTCTTAATTAACAACTTCGGATTCTTGATTAACAACTCTATATTCTTGATTAACAACTTCATTTCATCTTTTTACTTTCACAATAACAACACCGGTGTTATTATTAACAATACCCTATTCTACATTAATAACTCTCATTTCTTGTTTCACAACTTCGTAATTTAAGTTTTATGTCCAATAATAACACCGTATTTTATATTAACAACACTATATTTTTGAGATGCGAATATGTGGAAGAATAAAGAGGAGTTGTTAATCAAGAATCCGGAGTTGCTAATAACAAGATTGGTGTTGTTATTGTGAGAGTGAAAGGATGAAACTGGAGTTGTTAATCAAGAATACAGAGTTGTTAATCAAGAATCCGGAGTTGTTAATTAAGAACTCCGTGTTGTTATTTTTGAAGTGGCGAGAATGAGGGCTGAAGGGCAAAATCGTCTTTTGGCGCCGCCCGCACTGTTCATCCATACTGACGCGTGACTGATCCAGAATTTTTTATTTCAATATACTGATTAGGGATTTGTATATTTCAAGAGTAGTTTATAGGGATTTTCCCTTTTTTTTTTTTTTAGGCGCGAGGGCGTGAGTTCAGGCATTTTATAAATATAATAGGTGCATAGATTGATTATGACGGAAAAAGTATGCACCATTGGGGTTAGTATCTATCTTTAAGTAAGGATTCATATTATATTGACGAATAATGACGCGGGGGCGGGACGGTCATTTTGGGCAGATCAATGCCTGGCACACATGACACACCAACCGCAGGGAAAGCGCCGGTGAAAAATAAACGTGATCGCTCGTTCATTGAATCCTGATATGTGTCCTGCGTAGCTTTGCTATTACCTTAGTTAGGCATACTTCATTTTCCTGGGATGCTCAATAATATTAATGACACTCACCCACCTTCAAATTCTTTGACCAATTCCAATCATTTCCATACTTCAATTAAATGTGATATTTAGTTGAAATAACAACCTTAGGGCGTGTTAGATTAGTTTTTAGAGGATAGTTTCTGAAAAAAAAAAAAGAAAATGTGATTTTAAAGAATAGATCTTAGAGAATAACTTCTGAAAATGTTAAAAAAAATAGTTTTCAGGAAAAATCAATGATTTTTCACCCCAAATCATGATTTTCTAACAAAAAATATATTCTGAAAAAAACAATGTTTTGACTGGCTTACCTAAATACTTTCTTTGGTTTTAATTATAAGATAAAGTTGACTTTTTTTTGGAGAAATTAAGGAAGTCAATTAATTTACTTTAAAGTATTTATATTTTTATTTTTTTTCTCCAAACTAATTAATTTGACTAATAAATTAATACATAATCTAAGGATACTAAAAATATAAACACTTTAAAGTAATTTAATTGGCTTCCTTAATTTCTCCAAAAAAATCAACTTTATTTTATAATTAAGACCAGATGGAGTAATTTTCTACTGAACCATGGTTTTGATCTCCTAAAACTGCTTTTTTTTAGCTTATCCAAACACACTCTTAATGTCAAAAATAAGTACACCATTAATTAATTATAGGGAAAATTACGTACCCCAATAGAGTCAGGAAAACGGGCTGAGCCCGTCGGGCTGGCCCTTTTAGGCCCTGGCCCTTCAAGGGCCGGGCTTGCAAATTGTAGCCTCAAAAGGAAGTCAGGCCTAAAAGGGTCGGTCCTATAGGGCCTCGGGCTTAAAAGAGCCGGCCCTGGAGGGCCTCGGGCCGGCCCTTTAAGCCTGTTTATTTTTTATTTTTTTTTGCTTGGACAGGAACCATGTTACATTTTTGAATTGCCTTATTGAATCTATATGTCACTCTATCCTCATATTATATAGAGTATGATTTTTTAGTATATTGTTTTGTCTAATTGAATCATATTGTGATTTTTGAGTATATTGTTCTGCCTATTTAGAATAAAATCATATTATATACTATTCTGCCTTATAAAGTATGATTTTTTATGGATGTTGTGATATTTGACTACTTGAACCTACTGCTCAAAGTGAAATACAATCAAATGTCCTTGAAATTGATGATAGTGGCGAAGAAGGTGAAAATGATAGTCGTCATACTCATATTGTTTAGAGGTTAGAGTATTGAGCTTCTTGCCTTCTTATACTTTGGCCTTTGTGTGAGTTATTTATGGACATGATTTTACCTTTGATTATACATTAGTAATTATGTTTGTTTGTTGCAAGAGACGTGTTATTTAAACATTAATGTTAACAACATTTATGTATTAAATTAAAACTTTAATCGTTGTTATTTATTAATTATATCTCTCTGGGGAAAATACGCAGAAAAAATAGTTAAATATTATGAAAAGAATTTTCTGGCCCTGCGGGCTGGCCCTGGCCCTGATGCTCTAGGGCCGGGCTTTGAAAAACTGTAATTTTCCTGACCCCGAGCCCTTTAGGGCCAGCCCTGTTAGACCCTGGTCCGTTAAGGGCCGGCACTGTAGGGCCAGGCCGGCCCTGATTCCCAACTCTATATCCCAAGGACTAAATTAGAATTTTCTTAAATTTTAAAACTCTTGAAGTTGTGAAATTATCAAATTATTATGAAGTACTATAGCCAAGGTCCGTCTCTATTTAAAAAAGAATAATGTTTGATTATCATTGTGCGCGGATTCTTAGAATTTTGTGGACCACAATATATGACGTTCACTTGTTATTTTGCTACGAGCTTCCAAAGTCCGTGGTTCATTCATTTTGTTCACACGAAAAAAAGTTATAAGTGTCAAATATTTGCAAGACAGCCTATGAAATTTAATAGCTACTGGTTGCCCAGCCTAAAAAAAACTACGAGTCGCCCTTCAAGTATTTAGCATTCACACCTGGTTCGAGCGTATATTGAACACTGCAGCTACGAAAAATTACAAATGGCCCTTGAATTTTTAGCTATAAGGTAGATAAAAACTTCAACCAATGGTTCAATATTTAAAAATCAGAATAAAAATGTTACAAGTGCTATTTTCAATATTTAACACTAATACGGTGAAAATTTAGAAGTTGCACTTTGGGTAATATCACTCAAACAAGAAAGCCGATTGCCATAACAGGCATAGCTAACACTTTTAACACCGAAAAAAAATTCAGGGGATCTTGTTTGAGTTACTTTTTAGCACTTGAAAATGAAAACTTCCATAGTCGGATTGTTTGGTTGTCGAACATCATTTCTTTTTGCGAAAAAAGGGCCTTTGATTCTTTAAAACAACTTCGCAAATTCAAGGCCTTATGAAAAACTCTGAATCTGATCGATCTTTGGTAATGATTCTCCCTCAGCTTAATCACGCATTATTATAATAGTCGATCTGACTCCAAATAATACTTGAGGTGAATTTAAAATGCAAAAATGAGGTCCGAATTCCATTACAATTATGAGGAATGTGTATGTTTAGTATCCAATAATATTTCGAATAGACTATTTTCAATAGGATGTACCTATGAAAAAAGCAAAAAATGATCAAACTGTTTTCATTTTATTGTACGAACATTTAATTTAATGCCTTATTCTTTGTTCTAATCTTACTTTCGTTGTTGACCAACTTTCTTGCACTGAAAAAAAAAAATCCGTGTCATCAATTGGCGGATTGCAAAATCAAACGCACGCAAGAGTAAACAAATTAGTCCTTCACAATGTTGATTGAATCTAACCGAAGTAGGGGTGAGTAAAATTGAAGACCGAATCAAATCGAATCAATTTTGATCATTTCGATTTGGTTTTTTTGGTGTTCGGTTTTTTTCAAAACAAATTCGGTTTAAACCGAAAATATTAAAAGAGTATGCCACTAACGAAAAACCGGATGCAAGACAAAGAATGATATATCATTGGATATTCATCTTTTTGAATTTTCGTTATACTTTCTTTGGATTAAGTAATGTTGAATACAATTATTCTGCATCTCTAAAAAACCTTCCTATTTTTGGCTCCATTATTGGATTATTGGGTACTCAAAACTACATTGATCATATATGTAATATGTTGTTTATACTTTGTTTTATATAATCTTTCTTTGGATTTTGATGAGGTTATTCAATTTTATAATTTGTATTAATTTTTGTTGGTTGAAAATTCAGATATTTGAAGTAAAAATGAAAGCTAAAAAAATTACAGTTTTTTCTTACAAAACTAAAACCGAACCGAATAATTTTGGTTATTTCGATTGTTCGGTTTCGGTTCGGTTTCAGAATTTCTTTTATTTCGGTAGTTCAGTTTTTCAGGTTTTTATCGAAAACCAAACCAAAAAACCGATGCTCACCTCTAAATGAAAGAAGTTAGTCTTTTATAATATGACAAACCAAGATTTAAATATTTATTAAGAGAAATATTCATTTAGTGTTGATAGTGCATTGAAGAGAATTAATTATAATAAGAGGATACATGCATCGAGCCCAAAAAAAAATCCATCCTTTAATCACCCCCAGGGCGAGAGAGAGAAACTGTGCCGGTGTCAGTCCTCATCATTTTCATAACGATCACCCAATTCTTGACCGCCAAAAATAACATAGACATGATTTTATTCAAAAACGTGACTGTGTCCTTGTCAATCCACAGTGTTATTAAACACACACACAAATAATATTAAATTCTTAAAAAATATAAATTTTTATAACGTAATAGGGATGAATTTTTTTTTACTAAAGATTCCCTTGTTTTTATTACTAACTACGTGCCAGATGTTTGGCGCAAAAAAATAAAAGCGAGATAACTCTTTCATTGGTTATAATTTTCTATTCGCCACGCTTCTGCACCTAAAATAGTAAATATACAGTTATAATGAGTGTTTGGTATCACTTATTTTGGGACAATAAATCCTTATTACGTAAGTTGAGACAAAACTCCTCTCACATACTTATCTCATATACCGTGAATTACGATTTATAAGCACTTATTACTTAAAAATAAGCTATCCCAAATAAACATATAAAGTGGTCTGTAACCACGGTATCACACGACTCAGTTGGACTACTCTTCAGTTCACCAACATTTATTCATTCATTCAGTCTCAAACACTGCCTTGGCAGTAACTTCTCCATCAAAGGCCTTATTTATCTAGCTTTATCCAATGTTGTTTTTTACTATTAGTTTTGTCCTGATATAGTTGGTTAACCATATTTTCATATGTTTTTTTATGATTAAATCACTACAAAAAAAAAAAAAAGACAATTCGTAGCGATGTATTTATAACGATTAACATAAACTGCTATAAATATTAGAATTTGTAGCAGTTTTAAACAACACTGCTATAAATTTGCAATTATGTGCTTTGCGCCAAGTGGGGCGTGGGTTAGGAAACGTGATTTGTAGCGGTTTACAAAACATATATGCTATAAATTTTGGCCCTAAGTTGGCACCAAATTTGCCCCGGTTATTTTATAGCGGTTAGTCTATATTAACTGCTATAAATGTGGCGTCAGCTTGGGGCGAAGTTGGCATGACTATTGTAGTGATTCTTTTGTAGCGGTTTCTACGATAATAACCACTACAGAATTTAGAAAGCCACCTTTTTGTACTGGTTACACAGAACCGTTACAAAGTTTAACTCATATTTATAGCAGTTACAGTGTATAACCATTATAGAATGATTTGAAATAAATATTTATAAAAAAATAAATAAAAAAATTGTAGCGGTTTTTATATATAAACCGCTATAAAGTATAAATATTTATAGCGGTTAAATGGATGAAACTGCTACAAATTGAACACTTAAAATTTGAAAAATTTTAATTCCAGCCAAATGTTATGAATATTTGTAGCGGTTTTTCAATTCTAACCACTACAAAGTGTTCATTTGAAATTTGAATATTTTAATTCTTGCAAACGGTCATGAACATTTAGCAGTTTTTTGACATAAACGCCATAAAGTGTTGCACAATGAAATTTTAAATTTCATATACCGCCAACGGTCGTGAAAGTTTGTAGCGGTTTTTATGACAGTAACCACTACAGAATGCATTTGAAATAAATATTTATAAAAATAATAAATAAAAAATCAATTTGTAGCGGCTTTTATATATAAACCGTTACAAAGTATAGATATTTATAGTGGTTTTACAAACTCAACCGTTACAAATTGAACATTTGAAATTTGAAATATTTTTATAAAAAAAATTCAGTTCAATATTTATAAGGTTATGAAACCGCTACAAAATCAAATAAAACTGCTACAAATGTGAAACCGTTACAAATAATGTCACATAAACCGCTACAAATATCAACCGCTACAAAACTTGTCACATTAACCGCTATAAGTGCTACGCAGATCCCTATAAATACCCCCACCACACCTTATTTCAAACACTCCTCCATTTCCTTCAACCCTTCTTCTCTTTCATTTTTTCTTGTCTAAAATTGTTTTTTAAGAGCCAAAGAGCTGACCAAGTGATCAAATATGGTAAAAAAAAAAGTAATTTTTTGATTTCAACATTTTCCCCCTCATAATATTTATACTCATGATTTTTTTTGGTCTAGAAATTGAAGAATTTTTCCTCAACGTTTTCAATACTCCTTCCACAATGATCAACATATGGTAGACAACATAATAAGTCCTTATTATCTACACATTCTCAATAATGTTACCTATATAAAGTTTATACTTATATAACTTAATTTAATCATTCTTTTTAAATAATAAATACTATAAGTTAAATTACTTAAATAATAAACTATTCCACACAATATTATAACAATGGACTCAGAAAATTGTACAATTTTTTTTTCCCAAAATTTTGTAGCGGTTTTAGAACGGCTACAAATTTTAACTCAAAATAGTATTAAATTATTTGCGCTACTTTTGAAATTCCTATTTGAATTTAGTAGTGGTTTTCCAACCACTATAAAATTGGAGTCAAATTTTCATTTTTCATTTCCCGCCTCGTGAAATTGTAGTGCCAACATTTGTAGCGGTTAAAATGAACCGCTACTAAATTTGTAGCGTTTGTGTTACGTGAGTAGCGGTTGTTGTAAACCGCTACAAATCTTTTTGCAAAAGTGGATTTTGTAGCGGTTTTTGCAACCGCTACTAATGTCGTTTGTAGCAATTAAAACCGCTACAAATACACATTTTTAACCGCTACTAAATCACATTTTTTTTTGTAGTGAATTGAGATTTTTAATATATTTCTTAAGACCTTATTATATGATTAAGTACTAATTTGAGTTAGGGATATTGGTATTAAATTAAGTTTAATTAGTGGCAAAATAGTCATAATTTGTTAATTATTCATATAAATAATTTCTTGGACTTTTGATGTTACCTCCACTACTACAAAAAGGGGTTTTAACGTTCCTATTTTGACACTTTTAACGTCCAAAAACTGGGGGACATCTATGTGGGGGGTGCAGTATGTTTTAAGAAAAGACGTCCCAAAAAAATGGGACGTCTAAAGTCCTTCAATAAGAGACTTTAGATGAGGACTTTAGACGTCCCAAATCTCAATTTGGGACGTTTAAAGTTCATCACAGGGGGACTTTAAACGTCCCAATTCTTAATTTGGGATGTTAAAAGGTTTGATTTTTTTAAAAAATGATTAGTTACATTTTGCATTACCCACGAATTCAAACTGCAGAAACAGAATAGAAAGTTGATAGATATGAAAAATTGAATTTGGTTCAAGTTTGCAGGAGTATGTTTCATGAGAAAAGGAAGAAAATCCTTGAATGGTTATCATCGATCTTAAAGAATTTGATTGATTATCCTTTACCTTTTCTTTTGAAAACCTTAACCCTTGGCCTCATTACAAGCTAAGAAAAGCCCCTTTGAATTTTAAGTCGAGTGGAGTGAATTAGAAGAAGAGAGGAAGGAATTAGGGGATGCTAAAATTGTTTGTTTGAATACGAATATATAATTTGAAGTGTTACTTTTAACTTTAACTTGTGCGAAAGAAATATATATTGACTCCATTCACACACTCACACTTGAGAACTCTCGAAAAACATGTTTTAAATCTATGAAGTGTTCATCCTTGCATATAGTCTTCATTTCTTGTTTAATATAACTTATTGAGCAGCTGATGAGGATTAATTCATTCATATATAAATGATGAGTAATTGGTTCATTCAGTGAGAATAGACTTATTTGCTTGAGGACAAGTAAAAGCTTAAGTTTGGGGGTGTGTTAACTCATAGAAATCAAGAGTATTCTAGCACATTTTCTTCTCTTTTCACTTATTTTTGGGTTCAAATTGTGCATATAAAGATATTATAGAAGAAAATGTGATAGGACATAAAATAAATCAAAGTTTTGTTGAATCATGAGTTAAATGCACATAGTTTTAATTATTTGTGAAAGTTAAAAGAGCTCATAAATCTCCCCTCCTTGTAGGTGGAGGATGACAAGTTGTAGAAACTCATAAAGATCATGGGAAGATGTGAAAGGAAGGGAAGAATGCAAGAGGAAGATGAAAAAGGAAGGAAGAATGCAAGAGGAAGAGGAAAATGAACATTATGGAGGAGAAGCCTGCACTTGCTGTGGAATCTGCTGTAGCCAAAGTCATAGCGAAACCACCTGAAAAAGTACTGCTTCTGTCTGGTTCTGTATGACAATTTGCTATGGCATTCGCTGTAGCGAACCCACGGCAAACACGCGAAATTGATGCTGTGCGTTTTAAAAAAGGAAGCAGAAAAATCAGTATAAAGGCATGGGCTAGGTCGAAAATGGGGAAGTTCTGGACTCCTTGAACATCTTGGCTGCTAGGGTTTGGCATTTTGAAGAGCTTGGAGCTTGAGATTGGGTTGAGAAAGGATTTAGAGCCTCAATTATTGGGTTTTTCTTGTTCTTCTCTCCTTTTTCTTTATTTTGCTGATATGGATGATGATTGTGTGCTGAGATTTTGGCATATATTGATCATGAGTAGCTAGAACTCCTAATTAAGATTACTTTTACCCATTGTATGGATTGAAACTATTGGATTATCTTGCTTTTGTTTGTTAATGATTATATGTGCTGATTTTTCTCTATCTTTAATGCTATCTTGTGCTTGATCACCACATGATTAGAGTTATTCAATTGGAAGATGCTTGAGAGAGCTATTTTGATTGTAAAACTTGAGAAAAATCATGCAAGACTTGAATTTTAGGGATTAAATGGACGGTTTGTTGTTAGAATAGAGATATATCTAACAACCGAGCATAGTTAAGAGAAGGCTTGCTTTGGAAAGATGATTTTCATTAATTTTAAACAAGAGATTGAATATTTTTAATGAGGATTAAAAATCAATCTTGACTTGAGAGAGCTTGATTGATGATTTTAGAACTTTTGACTAGCATATAGACTCATTTAATCAACATAAGTTGATATTTGCATAGTTTTATGAAATACAATGGGGAAGAAGTAATCCTAAGTTAATATCTCATGAAGTTGACCCAATTTCCCAATTTTCACTGTTTTCCTTTGTTATTTTCATCAAACTTTTTTATTTAACTTAATCAATTTCAAATGATTCCATTCAACCTATTTAAGAACATGGTTAAATTAGTTAACTCGCTTTTGTCATAGTCATCGTGGGAACAATCTTGACTTATCACTTTATTACTTGCAACCCGTACGCTTGCGGAAGCTAAACGGCGAACAACCATCTCAACTTCTTCTCTTTTGTTGCAGTCGCAAACAAACGTTTAAAACGTGGTATTATTGGAAGATACCACATAACCTTTAAATGTCGCCTTTTAGTTGTCACATCGCTACAACCACAATCTTTTTTCACTTTATATCGTGCAGTTTTACACTTAGGACACTCACTAAGACCTCCATACTCATTTCTGTATAGTACGCAGTCATTAGGACAAGCATGTATCTTTTTATACTCCATACTCATGGTAGATAGGATTTTCTTGGCCTCATACATATGATTTGGAAGTACATTATCCTCTAAAAACATATCACACAATAGTTCAAGCAGCAATGTGAAACTACTACCGGTCCACCAATAAGTTGCTTTTAAGTTAACTAAATGCAATGTTCCTATCAGCCGCGTGTACTTACTCCCAGGGTACAACGGTGTCTCTGCATCACTCCGCAGAATGTCATACTCATGTGACTGCGCAAAGGATTCTACCTCAACATCGTGAATTATTTTATCCATTCTATCTTCATCTAGGACATCCACATCTCCCTTCTTGTGTGACGGACAAATCGTTACTTCCTCACCATGCCATATCCACCTTGTGTATCGCAGATTTATTCCATTACAAATGAGGTGATCCTTTATGACATCAACATCCCGTGACTCTCATTCAAACAATTGACATAAGGACAAAAATACTTTCCATTTTTTGTTGGAGCATTCTTTCTAGTGAGTTCAATAAATTCTTCTACCCCTTTCTCATATTCTTTACTAGTTCTCAAAGCATTCATCCAACTGTGATCCATTTTGTTACCACCTAAGCTATTCCCAATAACACTCACACGTTTAGTACAATTGTCAACGATATACGATGGGATTGCCTTTTTTCAACAAAAACTTTGACAGCATTTCCCTTTAAAAGTAAGACATCCCAAAATTTCAAACAACCCTATCTCTCCACTACACGAATAATAATCATACTACTTACTATATTATATTAAGGAAACTACATTAATAATCTTACTAATCTAATCTAAAAAAAAAATCAATCATATTAAAGAAACAAAAATTACTCTATTTAATTGTTGTTCATTTCATCAAAATCATTCAAAAACTCCATTTATTTATAATAATATATATACGTATTTTTCCTCTCAATTCCCAACCTCCAAACATATAAAACAAACATTTCCAAGCTCCAAACATATCAGAAAAACAATATATTAACGTGATATTTCCTATTGCCTAGGCTTTTCAATTATTTTCACTAAAAAAAAATAAACGTCCTATTTAGCCAATATATAAGCACAATTAATAAACTCATCTATGTGAACTAGAATTTATATTTCAACAAGAAATTTAACGTCCTGTTTCACAATTGCAAGTTTTAATTTAATTTCTTCAAGTAAATTTATATTTCAAAAAGAAAATAAACTATTCTGTTAAAAAAAAAGAAAATAAACTAACTTGATGAAGGGAGGCGCCGATGGCTATGTACGGTGGAGGAGGTACGCCGGAGGGTGGAGAAAGCAAAGAACACCACGGTGTGTGTAGAAGCTGTGGACAACAATGGAAGGAAGGAGGTGGAGGAGAGCAAAAACCAAGACACTATGGAGGAGGGGGTGGTGCGTGCGTCGTCGTCAATGGAAAGGAGGTGGAGGAAAAAACCAAGAAGGTGTGGAGGAGGGGTGTGCGAACAACCTACAATGGAAGAAGAAGGGAGGAGGAAGAGTAAAGTTGAAGAAGGGAGGGGTGTGCGTCGATGGTCAAGAATAATGAATGAAAGAGGGAGTTGTTTGGTAAAAAAGGAGGGAAGGTGGCTGGAGATTGGAGAAGACACATTTCAGACACTTGTTTGACATGCGCAAGGACACCTTTAGGCATCCCAAATACTATTTGGGACGTCTAAAGTATAGGTTTAGACGTCCCAAAATAATTTTGGGACGTCTAAACCTAGCCCCTAGAGCTAAAAAAATTTGCAAAATTTATATTGCGTGCCGGGAAGAATTTTAGGCTTCCTAAATTCAAATTTGAGACGTCTAAAGGTTTTTCTATATATATATAATTATGAAAATGCCACCGAATGCCTTTTTAACCTAATTCTGTAGTAGTGCTTGTGTTTAATCTTGCATTGTAAGCATTTTGGGAAAAAAAGCGAAGAATGTGGAAAATGTCAATTGGAATTGAAATTAATTTTTTAGGACTGGGACAAATTACATAAAAGCCCTAAAATTTCTAGAAATTGCAAATTTATGTAGAAAAAAACCCAAAGAAAATTACGGAAAAGGGCCTAAAAGTTTTGAAAATTATAGTTTAACCCCATAATTTTTTGTTTTCAAATTAGTCTTTCCAAGAACTTTTGAATCTTTTCAATTTAATCTCTGGTCAAAACACTGGTTTGACTGAAGAAAGCCTTCTTCGTCTTCATGAATACATAAGAGCCAAAGACCTGGGAGTGTCACAAAGAGCTTGGAGTCGAGATAGAGCTTCTTCATCGAAGGAGAGATTCACCTCATTTCATAACCATTAGCACTTCCATCCTCAGTCTCTCTCGTTCCATAGTTTTCCTGAGAAATTCATGAATTTTCCGGTGAGTTCATGAGCTTTTCGATGAGATTAAGAGCTTTGATTATTTTAAAACAATGAAATGTTGATTCATTTGCTTCTTGGTGATGAGGATTTGTGCTTGAACTTGAAGAACTACGTAGGGGAGTTTTACTATCATTTCATTAGTTTAGAGTTATATATTTAGATCTCATAGTTATAGAAATAATTGTATATGATTTTGGAATTGAGATCAATGTTAATTGTCTTTGTTGGTTTGATATTTGTACTTGAGATTGGATTTTGTAGTGTGAATATTATATATGTTTGAATTTCTTTATGGTTATAATGAGATTATGTTAATTAATGTGTTATTGTCTAGTTAATGTGGTTGATTTGTGCCTTTGAGGGGTTGTTTAGCACTCAGGTTCAAGAAGACTCAGATTGCATCATTCCAATTTCAATTGCACATTAAGTAGCTTTAAACAATATCTTAAGAGGTAGTAGTTAGCTATGTTTATAGGAGCTACTATTAATTGAGAATATTAGACTCAAGTGTTATCTTGAAATTTTTCTTAAGATTGACTTAATGAATTTTTAACTTTCATAATCTTTTTGAGCAAGGATAGTTACTTTCTTCATTACTAAGAGCATCCATCATTCATATTTTTCAAATCCAATTCCATTCACCATTTTTATAAAAATCCTAAAAACAATAGTTTATCATTTAACTAAATTGCAATCCTTTTAGTTATTAATTTAAAAAACCAAAACCCCATTTCCCCTTATTTTGATTGCATTTACGTAGCATTTAGATTACTTAAGAATAAATAAAACACTCCTCGAGAAGAGATAATAATTCTAAATTTGCCCATACACAATCCTTAATTAATTTTTTATTATGGACGCAAGACTAGTGTACAAAAGGCCTCATCAATAGTTTTGAAGCAGTGGGGCTACATCTAAGAGCATGTTTGGCAAAGCGTTTGGAGGCTCAGACCGCGCGGTGGAGTGTGAAAAGCACAGTGGGTAAAAGTTGTGGTGTTTGGCAAAGCGTTTGCACAACTGGGCTTCTGCAGGAAAAGTGGCTCCTGACAAGAAGCCAACTTTTAGAGCTTCTCGCAGTTGTCACCACGATAGTAGGTGACTGTTAGAGCTTCTACAAGAAAAGCTGTTGTTGCATGCCTGGTTTTTCACTCGTCTTTTGATCGTGTGGGCGTCGGTGGGTGGTGGTTCGGCGGTAAGACTTGGAATGAAGCTCTGCTCTATTTTCCATTTTTCCTGGTTTGGGTCGCTATTCTGAGGAGGAAGAAGAAGCTTTGGTCAAATTAGGATTTGACTAGGGACTTAATTGCAAACTTCAAAAGTTCTCAAGGAAAGATTACAGTGCAAATTTTTGAAATATTTGTTGGCTCATCTGTACTTTATGAAACATATGGGTCCTTTTATGTGATTGCCCCGGTCCCTTTTTTTCACTCACTTGTAATCAATATATATATAAATACTGTTCCACCAAGCCATCAGCTCAAAAACGGCTCCTGTCGGCTCCTCTCATAAAGGTTACTATTCATAAGGATTTAACGGTCCAGATCAACTTCTCTCATAAAGGTTACTGTTCATAAGGATTTAATGGTCCACATCAATTCCAGCTCCCCCTTGATTCTCATCAGGCTCAGTGATAAGCCGCGGGGACACGTCAACATCTATTCCATTCCATTGTCATGCCTAGTTGAACGGTCAAAGGCTCCATTTAGGACAAAATCCTTAATTTCAAAATCTGCCTTTTCCCTTCCTTAATACAAAATATTATTCACAAGAAATGAACGGTTGTTAAATAACCTAGAATTTTTAATTCAAGCCTCGGGCTGCTCAACGTTGTCATCTGTCATGGAGACGTAAGATACAAAAGTTGACCTTTACAAGTTTCCTTCAAAATTCACTTTCAATTGTCTGATAAAAAATAAAGTGGTGTTGTTAGAGTATTAATGCTTACACAAAGACAAATGTTGGGCTTCCAAAGGGTTGGCTCAAATATCCCTCCCCTGCTTTCTATATCCTGCCAAAGTTGCCCTGGTTTCTCTCATTCTAAAATTCAAATTTTAATTTCAAAATCACTTTTCCTCACTTCGTAATTCCAGGGCATCACTCAGAGTCTCACACTATCCTTACCTAACCTTCGTCCCATTTTTCTTCAGTCTCCATGTTTGCCCAGAAGTCAACGAACGAACGGCAGATCTGGCGATGACGCCAACGGAGAAGCTACCACGAGGAAGGCGGCGACGAAGTGGATGCAGAGATGAGGATGCGATGGTGATGTCATATTCATTTTTTGACGGATTCCTTTTTCTCTCCAATGTAGTCTTTTCCCCCTTGCCACATTCTATCTCATTATTCTCTTTATATCTCATTCTTTTCATTTCTCTGTCCTGCCTCTCTATCCATCCATTCGTAGTCTTTATTTCCATCTTCATAATTTCTTGTATTGTCTTTAATGGTTTAAATAAGTTTGTAGAGTTGCTTCCATGTATTTTTAGGTGTACGTCGATGAGCAAAAAGATGAGAGAA
This sequence comes from Inga laurina, assembly GCA_963855925.1. Lineage (NCBI taxonomy): Eukaryota > Viridiplantae > Streptophyta > Magnoliopsida > Fabales > Fabaceae > Inga > Inga laurina. The sequence goes on along the minus strand of OY979703.1, from coordinate 11,712,182 downwards.
GGCAAGTGGAAAAATTTTTGTTCTTTATCTTCTTATTTTATTTAGATTTCCCTTTTCCTCCTTCTTTGTTTAATTGTATCATTAAGCTAGGATGAAGAAGAATCTTTTCTGTTTTTTTTTGTCAGTTGGTGGGTGATTAGAGGAGATATCATCAGGACTGGGCTTTTTAGAAGGAGAGGCAAATAAAGGAAGGAAGATATGCAAAGAGTGCCGCATGATGCTGAAATGGGTATACTCTGCTGAATCTGAAAATGCAGGCTTTTCTTTGTCATTAATCAAGTGAAACTTATCTGATTTTGGAAAGTGCCCCTGCCTCCAACAAATATGTTGAATTTGTTACAATAAAAGGATCTCACTTTTTTTTTAATACGCAATCTTTATGATGTGTTTACCTTTATGGACCATGTTTCTATATTGATACTGATATATTAGAAATTAGTAATGATTACTACACACACACACATATATATATAAATTGAAATGTAACACAACTTGATAAGTTCTAAGAAATACAGGAACATGTACTTGATTCACTTCATTCACATGTATCAAAGTGGTGAGCATCTATTTTACTGTTTCATATTAATGCAGTATTGTCTGAAAAGAGCCTGAGAAATCGAACCAAAAAATTTCTTATGGCTTCTTATATTTGATTTGAGGTTTGACCAGTTATGTAGAAACTACAAAGGCTTCCTATATTGTGTTTGTATGTATCTGTTGTCGGTCTTTACCAAATGAAACAAGTCTGATAGATGTTGCTAGTGGTTGCCAAATTATTCAGTGCAGCTGGAGTTTACGACATTTTTAGTCATTTTAAGTCATATATATATATATATATATATATATATATATATATATATATATATGATTCATGCCATTTTTAGTCAATTTTTTTAATCTAAACAAGCTTTTCAAACACTAATCTAAACAGGTTTAAGGTTAGAAAAAAGTTACTTTTGCCACCGCCAATTCAAACACAAATCACATCCACAATCTGACTTTCCCAAAAGCCCATTTATAAAAAAAATTCTTTTTTCACCGCTAATCCAAATAAACACTAAATCAATTTGCTTGTTTGTCATCTCTGGACCCGCACGCCCAGCAAATGGCCATTGGTGATGCTCGCCAACTGTTCGACAAAAATACTCCATGAGGATCTTGTTTCTTATGTGACAAAGATGCTGTAGTTAGTACGCTTTCTTTGTTTTTTTTCTGATACATTTGTACGCTTTCTTTTTGTGTCATAGAAATGAAATTCACAGTGATTCGGAGGATGTGTATGTTGGGCACTATCATGAAAAATGGAACTTGTTCAGCGCATATGCTGATTCAGTAATTCCATATTTCTTTTAATTTGCCTTGGTTTTGTATTGGGGGATAGATAAAGATGTATGCTTTCTTTTTTCTTTTGCAAAAAAAGATTCATGCTTGAGAGGGAAGAGGTTTAAAAAAAATCATGGTAATCTTTTCTATCACACACACAAATTAATACACAACCTCTCCAACTAAATGCAGGCCATATATATTTATTGTCTTTTTAGGTCCATGTGGTGATATGTTGGTGAATTCTGTCCATAGTGTCATAGTGCGTCGCTACCATTTCAAGCTTAGTGCTAAGCATATTAGTGAAAAAATTACTTTTAAGATCGGTTAAAAACGACATTTTAGACCGGTTTTGAATGCGATCTTGATACAGCAGGTCTTAAAAATCTGCTACTTTTTAGATTAGTTAAAGAATCGGTCTTAAAAAAAAGTTTTAAGACCGGTTAATTATAAAATAGGTCTAAAAATAATTATTTTTAGACCGGTTATCGAAGAAACCCGTCTAAAAAGTTCAACTTTTTAGACTGAATCTAAAAAAAAACTGGTCTAAAAAGTTCAAATTTTTACACTGATTTTCTTAAAGTAATACTTTTAAGACCGATTTTTAATAAAATGGGTCTAAAATATACTTTTTAGACTAGTTTTGGAAAGAATCGATCTAAATTTTTTTTAAAAAAAAGAATTGCTCCGTTTAAAATATTTACCAAGCCAGCAAGCCAGCCATTTCCCTTATTAAAACATTTCATTCAGCAAGCAGTCATTTCAACGATACAGATAGAATCACAGACAGAATAAACTCACAATCACAGGCAGAATCATAAAATTATGGCCAAAATTAAATATTTCATACACTGTCTTCTCAGGCAACCCAAACTAATTGAAATGGAAACAAAATTTATCATCATCATCAACACTTATTCATTATGGCCAAAATAATTTATACACACTCTTCTCAGGCTGATGATCACTAGCAGGCTTTGGAGCATTTATACTAAGACATCTCATATGCTTCATTTTCCTGTGACAACATAAAAAAAAGTAGTTTTAATTTATATATACCAATAACAATAAACATAATTTAAAGATAGTTCATGATAATTATTTTAGCTAACTAACCTTGAAAATAGTTTTATAAAGGGATATCCTCCCATATCCCTTCATGGTAATCGTTTCTTGTGCCGTGTTCATTGTCTGCTTCATCTTCTTCGTTTAATTATGGTAGACTCCTAGAAAAAGAAGGAGTATCAAGAATATCATTCATTGAATGACTTTTCTGATTATCAACGACCCTTTTTCCTTAGAGAGCTACATACCATATTTTATTTGCCTGATCAGCAATATAGAATACTTGTTTAACTTGATATGCCATAATAAAAGGTTCATCTCTAAAACTTCTACTAATCAGATCAACCAATGTAAATCCCAATTGATCAATCATCACACTATTGTTGACATCAACCCACTTGCATTTGAAAATGGGAAATTAATATAATCAACCACCCAAATCTCTTCAATAACCTCATAATAAGGTATTACTGCCAATCTAGGGTTCTTACCTTTCGAACTAGAGAAGTGCATACATTCAGCCACTAATATAACCCCACTGTTCTGGACGGTGCTCCTATCATCAAGGGACTCTGTGTAAAACGTATAACCATTGATCACAAATAAAATCCAACTTATGAAATTAACTTCAGGACCATGTGCTAACCATTTAATTGTATCAAAACACATTCTTCTCCGTCAACCTTTTGTTTGAACAAATGTGCAAAAGTTTTGTTATGCTCCGTAATTAACCTTTGTTCAGTCATTCGACTATTCCCTTTCCGTACAATTTCTTTATGAGCATTAATGTAATCTTGAACTTCATCAACATTATTTAAAATGTACAAGTGGACTTGTTGTAATTCATCAGGATCCATACTCTTTACTGAAGCCCCGCATCTACCGCTTTCTTCATCATGACGTTCAGGTCCTGATGAGCATGGACCGGACCGGACCAAGTTTCACATCAACCTGAGGTCTAGTCTTGAGAAGATCTCGGGTTGCACAAAGCAGTGGTCTAGTCTGGTCCAGCACCAACCTAAGGTCGGGCTGGACCAGATCGGGTCTGGTGGACTACCTGGACTGGTCCATATAGTCCAGAACCTAAATTTAATTTTTTTTTTATTTTTTCGTCTTTGGAAGGCAAAATTTGAACCTATTAAACATAATTAAGACCACAAAAATACCTATAATAATATAAAATATGTCACCAAAAATTAAAACATCATAAAGCTATAAGAATATCCAACAACATTCAACAACAATAAAAAAATATGTTGAGAAAAAAGATTTAAACATGATAAATATAATTAAGATAATAAAAATACCTATAATCATATAAAAATCATCATAAGAAATAAAACGTGATTATAAATCCTTAAAAAAAATCCAATAATATTAAATTAAAAAAATAACATCTAAATTATAAAAATATTTTTTAAGAAATTGACTTGGACTAGACCGGACCAGTCTAGGTGGTTTGGTCCCCTCATTTGGAACCTGGTCCAACCCGACTAGTCAGTCTGGTCAAGTCTAGTCCGATTTCATTATATTGCTTATTTGGACTGGACCAGACCAGACCGGACCGGCTTGGGTCAGACCAGACTGGACCAGACAACCAGGTTTTTGCTCATCCCTACTTTAGGAAGTCTAATGTATCCTACATTTGATATGTAATCTTGACAAAATTCCATGGCTTCTTCATAAACATATTTTTTTAACAATAGATGCTTCAGGCTAGTTAGGGTTCTTTACATACCCTTTTAGGATTTTCATAGTTCTTTCAATTGGGTACATCCATCGTAAATAGATAGAGCTACACAACTTGATCTCCCTGACTAGATGAACAATTAGATGTACCATGATGTCAAAAAAAGAAGGAAGAAAAAGCTTCTCAAGCTGGCGCAAGATCAGATATTCTTCATTTTCCAGTTTATTCAATATTTCTGTCTCAATGACTTTACTACAAATAGAATTGAAGAAGAAATAAATTCTAGTCAAAATATGTTGAAAATCATATTCGGCAATGCCTCGAATAGCTATAGGGAGTAGTTATTGCATTAAGACATGACAGTTATGAGACTTTAGCTCTACTAACTTCAAGTTTTTCATCGACACAAGCTTTCTAATATTTGAAGAATACCCTGAAGAAACTTTAATGCCATGTAAACACTCTCAAAAGCTTCTTGTCTCATCCTTAGACAAAGTATGAGTAGCTGAAGGACAAAAATTTCTCTTACCATATGGCTGTGGATGCAAGTCTTCTTGTATCCCTATTTCTTGCAAATCTAATCTTACCTTCACGTCATCTTTAGAACCGCCTTGTATGTTAAGTAGTGTCCCAACAATACAATCACATACGTTTTTCTCCACATGCATAAAATCAATACAGTGTTTCATATCAAGATTGGGCCAATAGGGAAGATTGAAGAAGATAGACCTCTTTTTCCATTTACTTTTTTCATTACTATTCTTTGTAATCTTACCAAATATAACATTCATATTTTTCACCTTTTCATAAACTTGCTCCCCAGTCAATGCCTTCAGAGTATCTTCAAACTCTTGTCCATAAAAAAAAAACTTTCTTTCATCTACGATACAGGTGGCCTCGTCTAAGAAATCTCCTATGGCCAAGATACATTGTCTTTCTTCCATGTTGAAGTTGATGGTAGTATATTCTTTTTTCACAAATCGGACATGCTTTATGGCCTTTAACACTATATCCTGACAAGTTTCCATATACAGGGAAGTCATTTATAGTACAAAAGATCATGGCTCGCATTTTAAAAACCTCCTTCTTGTTCGCATAAAAAACATCAACACCTTCATCCCACAACTCTTTTAAGTCTTCGATCAAGGGTTCTAAGAAACATCTATATCATTTTCGGGTTGTTTTAGTCCTGAATCAACATAGACAACATGATGTACTTTCATTTAATGCATAACAGAGGAGATAAGTTGTAAATTACCAACATAACATGCCATAAATATGTATATTACTCAGGCTACCAAAATGATTCATACCACCTGTGCTAAGCCCAAGCCTAAAGTTCCTAGACTTTTCACCAAAGGCAGGAAATAATTGATTGATTTTCTTCCATTGACAAGAATCAGCTGGATGTCGAAGCTTTCCATCAGATATCCTCTCATCCATATGTCATCTCAAATTTTTTGTATCGTTTTCATTAACAAACAAGTGCTTGAATCTTGGTATGATTGGAAGATACCACAACACTTTTGCAGGGGCGTTATTTGATTTGTACCTCGAGGTTTCACATATCAGACACTGTTGTTCCTCTTTATGCTCTTTTCTATAAAATATACAATCATTAGGGTATGCATGGATCTTTTTATACATCATCCCTAGTGGACACAGTATTTTCTTAGCATCGTAGTATCAAGAAGGCAACACACTATCATCTGGAAGCATGTCCTTAAAAGTCTCAAGCGTTTCTGAAAAACTCTTATCGCTCTATCCATGTCGTGCTTTCAAGCTTACCAATTTCAATACTGTTTTCAACAATTGGTATTTTTTACACCCCGGGTACGGTGACGACTCAATATTACTGCACATATTACCATATGCATGTAATTGCTCAAAAGTCTCTTCTCCTACATAATGAATAATATCCTCTATCCGATCATCCGTATCCGTGTCATTATCATCAAAGGTCACTCCCTCCTGTTGAGATGAATTTGAAATTTCTAATTCTTCACCATGTTGTACCCATATTGTATAACTCTTACAAAATCCTTCACAAATTAAATGTGTATATATATCTACAGCATTTAGTCGCTTCTCATTCAAACATACTACACAAGGGCAATAAAACTTCCCACTACCATCATCAACATTTCTTCTAGGGAAGTCTAAAAAACCCCTCACCCCATTATCATATTCAACACTCGTTCGTTTAATATTTATCCAACTATGATCCATATATATCTCAACATTTGTAGCACCCTATATCCAACAGCAAAAGGATAGACAAAAAAAATAACAACCATAGAGTTTTAGAGATTTCAACGAATTTTAACATGCACCATTTGAAACTAATATTGTTTCAACAAACCAATAATACTGACAATCAAACAATCACACTAAGTTAAAACAGAATTTAGAATGGTATCACTCTAAGCAAAATATCACAAGTAAGAGCATCATATTTACTTTTGGTCCAAAACAAGAAAAACGTATATGTAGTAATAAAGTCATCACACAGTTTTTCCTTTCACCTTAATTACTTTTTTCTGCAATTATTTTGTGTCTAACTATATTGTCAGAGTTAATATTGTTGAGAATAAGCAAATACAAACTAAAAGTTGAGGGCTTTTAATTAACATAACACTAACTGGATTGAAGACCAAGGAGTGAGATTCTACCTAAAGTCACGGTGGCGTCGACTGAGGTTAAAATGAAGTTCTCAAATTCACGACACTGACAAAGGGAAGTCACGACAGAGGAGAATTGTCACTACGGAGAATAGAGGTAGCGGCGGAGGAGAGTGACGATGATCAAAGAACAGCAACGGCGAACACAGCAATGGCAGAGGTAATGACAGAGGAGAGTTGAGCAAATGAGGAAGGCGCGATGGACGAGTTCAGAACACGCAAGGACAGAGAGCTCACAGAGAAATGATGAAAAGAGAAGAAAGGGTTCATAGAACGCGGGAGTAAAAATACGGGCGAAAAAACTCACCTTTTGGACCGGTTTTTGATAAAAACCGGTCTTAAAAGGGGAGAAATATTTTTTTAATTCTTCACATTTAAGACCGGTTTTAATTAAAACTCGTCTTAAAAGGTTCAAATTTTTAAGTTTTAAATTATTTTGATATTTTAAAACCGGTTTTATTTATAACCGGTCTAAATAATTTTTTTAAGACCGGTTTTTTTGAGAACTGATCTTAGAAGTTCTATATAATTGTGAAACTGTCACCGATCAATCTTTTTAGACCTTATCCACCATAACCGGTTTAAATGTGGTGGTCTTAAAAGGGAATTTTGTACTAGTGAGACTTTTAAGATCGGTTGTATCAAGACCTCATCCAGAATTGGTTGTCGTTTTTAACCAGTCTTAAAAATGATTTTTCCACTAGGACAGATCTCTCCGGTAAAATTCTTGGGTCTCTCCCTCATGATTTGCTTGTTGACCATTTTGCTGGTGGAGTAGATATTACGTTTGTTAGCTGCGTATAAGCAGTCCTTTTCTATTTATTATGTGTAGTTGTGTACAGATAACATTGATAAGAGTAAAAAGCTGCGTTTAAAATTAAATGGATACATAAAAATTGATTGACATGTGCAATTATGCATATAACTTGTTGTTTTAGTCTGATGTTAAGATCCACACAAGAGTTAGTCATGTTGGGTGATTTCAGATTCTAATCAGGCATCTGATAATAATATCATGTATTCCTGGTTATTAGAATGCATTAACATAACATTAGTCATTTACACTAATTAATGTACCGTAAGCAAAGCGTGACCATGAATGAGTTTTGGTACTAGGGTTTTGGAGGGGAGAAGAGGGGAAGGAAAATTTTTATTAGTTGGATTTAAAAAAATTAGAGAAGTGGGATTATAAATTAAATTTTAAAAAAGAGAAGATATAGAATAAAAGAGTAAGATAAATTAATTAAAAATGTTAACCCTACTTCTCTAATTTTTTTAAACCCCAAATTTTTTTTCCTTTGACTCACTTTCCCTCCCCTCCCCCATACCAAACAACCCCTTTAGCTTCAGAAATGTTCAAGACTTTAGGCCAAAGAAGCATGCATTATTGGTTTGACCATTTGAGTGAGAAAAGCTAAACTTGGATTTGCCAAAAATATACGAATGACTAATAACTTGTGTCGGCCACTCCTAATTGTGTTGCATGTGCTGGATCATATTGTTGCATATTAAGATTTGACCATTAATTTGCTTCCCCAACTTATGTACCTAACAAACATAAATTGATCCAGCACATGCAACACAATTAGGAACATGTAACAAAATTCAGAAAAAAATGAGTGACTCATGTCCTGAACTATATTCCGTTACTGCACTGAATTCCTAAACCTCCCACTTGAAAATTTTGACAAAATTGAAATTTCAATAAACGATATTAATATGCTCGGACGCCTTCGTTTCTTGCTTGTCCCAAGTACGAATGCACTATATCTAAAAATACTTCAGATTTTGAGCCCTCTCTGAGCTATCTGTTTCAACAAAGGTTAGGCTTTAATTAAGATGCAAGATATAGTACAAAAATATAAGCTGTACTGTGTAAATTTGGGTGTGAAGCGAGGTCCATGTGTATATATGTGTGTGTGAGAGTATGTCATCGTAGGACACAACCAACGATGGTGGTGCGAAGGATGATAATGAAAATTGAAAGTGTCACTGTCTGCAACTAATGTTGGGTTGAGTTCTATGTGGCTGCGACTATGTTATTTCGATCATCCTGCCTTACGCATGTTATTATTGCCCTGTAACTCTCTTTCTCCTTTTCTCCCTCATTTCCCAAAAACTTTGTGCACATTACCATCCCCGGAAAGGAAAGTGGCGGTTCGGTAATGTCTATGTTTGATCATTAAATTAACACATAATGCAATCACAGTTGTTATTCATATACATAATCATGAAAGTGACACAAACCAAACTGTAGTGGGTCATCAATATGCGTCACTTGTTCATGTGCAAGTGATTTGATTATTGGCCTATAAAAAAATTACAGTATTTCATATTATTATTACTATATAACACCATATAGGTGGCTATAACAAAAACAATATAATGATGATATAGGGGACACAAATCACAAAATTTTGAGGTATCCGTGTCACAACATACACAATATAAAACTTATAATGGAATATATTCCTTCTGTCCTTAATATAAGACATATTTACCTAATTTATTTGGATTAAGAAAGTAGGTTAAGTTAGTTAATTAATATGATATGCATTTTCTAAAACACCCTAGTTATGTTTATTAACTTCCTCCTTCCCTCTCGTCCTTGATTAATGTTGAGGGAGCATCAATAGAAATAATTCAGGAAAAGATTGAAAAAAATGAAAACTATTTTTATATTTAGAACCAAGATCTACTCCTCAAATATGCTTTATATTAATGATTAATGACCGGAGAAGTATGAATTAGCTATATGTCATGGACAGATGAGAAAATGTGTACATCAGTTTAGAAAAAAGTGAAATTAGATTTTAGTAATTGTCTTTTGAATTAAGAAATGAGGGAATATATGGAATGGAGATAGCAATGGGGTGATTGCAAAAGAAGAGAGAAAGAGAAAAGGTGAGAAATAGTGGAGCGTAGTAGTTAAACATAATTGTGGAAATGTCGGCATGTGACAAGTTCTATATGCAGATCGGGTACACAAGAGTTTGGATTCTTTATTGTTTTCCTATGTAAGTAATAGTGATAGTGGTCACACCGTCATCCGCCACCTTTTCGCTTTCAACATTTGTTTCTCTCCCCTTTTCTCTGTTTATTTTTTTTCAAAATTAAATAACCTTTTACCATCCCACTTCTTCCTCACTTTCAATCATCTTCTTCTACCCTGTATTTGACATCTGTTACGTTGCCTTCCAAATCACTTCACTTTTGGGTTTTTTCTTTATATATAATTTTTTGTCATATATATGCATATAGTTGCATATAAGGATGAATGTCACATAACATTGTTTACGCTCCTTTAGTTTAGAAATCATAGTTAACTGATGTCTCTTGTTGAAGAGGACATGCAAACTCGTGAGGCTAATTGACGTTCTTAGCTCCCAAGTCCCAACGATATAACCCTATCATCAAAAGGTGAAATGTCTGTACCATTAGAGGTTAGGGGGGGCGTGGGGAATCATACAACGATTATAAGATTCCTGGGGATTATCTTCAGTTATATAATTATTGTGTGTATTAGTGATTTCTTCTTAATATAATCAATTTACTCTCCAATCTTAAATGTAAGAGCTGATTTGTATTGTAACAAACTAGATCCTACGTTTAAAAATAGGAGGAGTTTAATATCATATTGCCAGTAGATTTTTTTTTTTTTAAAGGCTGTCTGGTGTTGAAAAGGGCCAAACTCAAGAATACTTATTAGTGTGTGGTCCTTAACATTATAACTGAAATATTTGAACTAATTGAAGTGCAAAGTCAGTCACATGCCTTCTTATAAAAATAAATTATTTATATCTATACTAAAAATAATTTTTCAATGTAAAGCACTCCTCCTAGTTATAGTATCCATAAAGAAATATTGGATATTTACACTTTATATTTTATATACTCTCTGTAAGACTGTAACTAAGTTATAACAAGTAACCAACAAGCTGTTGGTTGAGGTAATCAGTGACCTTACTTTTATAAAAAGGAGAACATAAATTTGAATCTCAAAAAATACATTTGTTGAAAAAGGTGAAAATATTTGTACTCTAAACCTCAAAAGAGATTATAACCTTCATCAAATTAAAAAACATAATAATAACGAGTAGATTTTAAATTTAAAAATAAAATAAAAATGTAAATAACAAGCGTTAATAACTGAATAAATTAGGAGTAAAAAATCTACTTATTTTGTTTTTATTGAACAAGTATATTAATTATATAAATTTAAGTATCTAAGTTTTTACTTTACATTGGGTAATTGTAGGATTTTATGACACCATTTAAAGAAACGTCCAAAACTTTTTTTTATTATAACACTCCTCATGTACTTAATACAAGATACATTTGGGGAATTGATATTAGTCCTAAATATAAGACATAGTTTTCATAGTTGTCAATCTTTTCCTAATATACCCCAATTGATGCTCCCTCAACAATAATGAAGGAGGAGAGGGAATGAAAAAAATTAAGGAATATGACTATGGTGTTTTACAAAAAACATGTTATATTAACTAGCTTAACTAACTTTCTCTTTCTAATCAAATTAGGTAAATATATCTTACATTAAGGATGTATGACAAAAGTGTCTTTGTATGTATAAATGCAATAAAAAAATCTTTTGAATAACTGTCTCTTATAAGAACGTTTTTTTGTCATCTTAAGTAAATTTTTTAATTTATTGCAAATAAAAGGCCTTTACTTTCATGTGAATTAACCCAAATCAATTTGAATTAGTTAGATTTAATGTCGTTTGCAAAAATCAACTGGCACATATCATAATAATAATAATAATAATCATAAAATTCATAGTTGTCTTTTGTTAAAGTAAGAAGTGAGATAATAAAGATTTTAAGACTTAAATATGATCATCTTTTGAATTAGGCAATGTAATCTTTGCTGGCAAGACATTCTCTAGCTAGGGTGCGTGCGTACGTGGTTTTTTAATAAGGGGATGATGGTCAACTACATACAGTAACATTTAGCCATTCAATACAATTATAGTTTTTAGCATTATTTTTCGTAATAGATATTGATTATTATAGATCCTCAATTTAATTTTCCCCAAACTTGCTGGGGCAAATTAATTTGCACGACAGACATGCACATATTTTGAGTTAGTTATTCGTACTAATACATAATTCCTTCCGTTATTTTTAAACTATTCTCTAGACAAAACAACGTCTGATTTTTTTTAAAAAAAGGGCAAATCAACTAACTTGATGCATATGTGTAATTTCTCAAGGTTTGATTTTATGACCAGAAATCTTTGCCCAAGTAATCAACTAACTAGGAAGTTGTGGTGTGCGTCATACCTTAGATTTTATCAAACTCTCACCTTTTCTCTTCTATAAGTAACCTCCACGCCCAGCTTCTCTCCCTCATCAGTTTCTCATTTCTTCATGGAAGCACTCGATTTCTTGCCTTATTCAAAAATCCTTGGCTTCTTTTCATAATAATGAGTCTCCCAAAGTGCTTCATAGTTTATTTAGTACTTTGCCTCCGTTTTCTTATCATTAACAATAATGCAGTTGAAGCGTTTCACGATATATACCCACATCTTCAATCGATTTCTGCGACTAGGGTCAATCAAATTCGCAGAACTGGCTATCACTTTCAACCTCTTAAGCACTGGATTAACGGTAACATCCTCATTTATTTACACAATACAATAGCCCTAACTACTTCAGTCCCGTTTGGGTTTTCCTTTTGAATCTGTTTTTTTTCTTCTCTGAAGTATGACTTAATTATTAGCCATATACCATATATTAGGGTGGTTTCTTTATCTTATATATATAGGTGCATGCTGGTGACCGAGTGTTGGTCGTAGCATCGTAAACAAAGAGTTTCTATGGCATAAAACTGGCAATAATAATGTTAGTTTCTTTCCATTTTAATTAATCTCATGCTTGGTTTGATGATGCCGATACCACGCATGGCGGCAAGAATGTTGTAAACAGAATTCTTGTTAAAAAAATAATTTAAAATATTAGCTTTTCTAATTTTGCATTGTCATCTCTCTTCCTTCTTGGTTTGATAAAATTAGTCTTTGAGCTCATTCTAGTAAGAGGCATATGCAAGTTACATCCTTTTTGTTTCTTCTCTGTTATTGTCCTTTGAGTAATATATCACGAACAAGTTTGGTATAACTCAGACTTTAAATAATTGTAGCCCAAGCAGCTAGTTCGTCGACACGGTTAGGCATAAAGATGATTTTTCTTAGTGGTGAAAGAACACAAAAACGTTGCTGAAAATGTGTGTGGGTGAGTGTGTGTGTGCGTGAGAGAGAGAGAGAGATCTAAGCTCATCATTGGCCTTATGCATGGGTGTCCAATTTATAGATCAGAAGCCATTCATGCGTTATTCTTCTGTTGGGGATCAACCTAGGATAACCCACCATGTCTTAGTGCAAATTAAAGTAGATTTGAGAAGCATGATCTGATAATTTGGCTTCTTTTCTGCTAGGTTTTTTTTATCAATTGACTATATATATAATATATACATGTACAAGTGGGAATTCCTTTTCCTTTCATTAAGTCCGGTCGAATTTATTTTGTCTTTGAAATCTTTGTGTGGAGTTATAGTGCTATCATCAGGACTTGTTGGAGAGAATCCAAGATAATGACAAGCTAACGTATCATATTGGAAGTTTAACACATGGTCAGGTATTTGATGTTGAAATGCCCAAAAGGAACAAAAAGAGGGTCACAGTGGCTACCTTTCAAACTAAAACTATGTTATCCCAAAAAGATAATCCGTGTTATCTCATGTGGACTAGGGATTTTGTACTTTCTCTATGCTTGTTTGTCACCTTTCTTCTTAATACACTTCTGTGATAAAAAATAAAATCCAGCTTGTAGGTGATTTTGAGGTCCACATGCAGCTTCCACGATTTGAAGGTGGCGCGTAGTGGGAAGAAAATGACCAACCCTAGTGGCCACTGTTCATGTTCTTGGTGACTTTTTACCATGTCCTTTTTCCTATGTGTTCAATATTCCTTTGACACAGACAATTATAAGTTACTAGCTTCAACATTAGCAAAGTTGATGGGGCCCATATGGAGCTAGATGTAGAGTAACAAGTATCATCCTTTTTTTATTCCTTTGTTGCGTACCCTGAGTGAGATATAATTAAGTTCATTCGCAAACTTCAACGGTAGTTTTTAATATTATAACCACATAGACCATCACTTAATTTTTTTTGTGTTACATCATCACTAGTTTAATTTTAATAACTGCTTTCCGTGCTGATCATAGATCTTGACATCATAAAAAATATATATGTACAAAGTGGAAAATTGAAGACTTAAAAAATCTTATCCCCATATTTTAATCATCATCATCATCTTACGATTAATCAGTTAATGAACATGATTGGTCAAATCAAATATATACCATTTTTTGACACCTTTCTAGCTTTTTACCTTTGTCATTCAAAATTCATAATTTTTCTGAGAATGGTTATAATTAAGTTCTAATTAATAACTTTCTTTGTGTTACCATCCTTCATGGGGTTCAAATTGGCGTAATGTACGAACTCATCACACGCAGATCCAAATGGTAAGTCGTCTTCTTCCTTAATTCCCATCCTACAATTTCATATTCCTGTTTCGTTAAATTTTTTGAGATTACATTCCATGGTGCATGCCCAAATATAGGACCAATGTATTACAATGGATACTACCACCTGTTCTACCAGTACAACCCCAAAGGAGCAGTGTGGGGAAATATAGTGTGGGCCCACTCCGTGTCAAAGGACCTTATCAATTGGGAAACTATTGAACCGGCCATTTACCCCTCCAAACCGTTTGACAAGTACGGGTGTTGGTCCGGTTCAGCCACCATTGTTCCGGGCAAAGGACCAGTAATCCTGTACACTGGAGTCGCCGATGAAAAACAAACGCAGGTCCAATGCTTTGCAGTACCTGAGAACGCATCCGACCCGTATCTCAGGAAATGGGTGAAGCCCGACTCCATCAACCCGCTGGTGGTTGCAGAATCCGGCGTTAATGGCAGCGCCTTCCGTGACCCGACCACAGCGTGGCGGAGCAAGGCGGACGGTCACTGGAGGATCCTTGTCGGTGGGAGAAGGGGGCTAAGAGGAATTGCCCATCTATATAGAAGCAAGGACTTCGTGAATTGGGTCAAAGCCAAACACCCGATCCATTCATCAGCATCCACAGGTATGTGGGAATGCCCCGACTTCTACCCGGTTTCCGTGAGAGGCAAACAAGGGCTGGACACATCGGTGGTTGGGAAAAACGTGAAGCACGTGTTGAAAAACAGCCTTGACATGACGAGGTTTGAGTACTACACCATCGGAACGTACATGCCGGAGCAGGATAGGTATGTTCCGGATAAAACTTCGGTGGACGGTTGGGATGGCCTCCGATATGATTATGGTAACTTTTATGCTTCCAAGTCATTCTTCGATCCCGTCAAGAAACGAAGGGTCCTGTGGGGTTGGGCAAACGAGTCTGATTCTAGGGTTGATGATGTCCGAAAAGGATGGGCCGGAATTCAGGTATATATAGCTAGGGCACTGTATTTAGTATAATTATAATAAGTGATTTCTTTTGTTTTTTGTTTTTTTGTTTTTGGAGTTAAAAGGGCACACACAAATGGCCTGAGTTACCGGTGAGATCGATATCTATATCACTACGGTATAAGGTCATTGGTATAATAAGTGATTTCTAATTTTAAGTTGACATACGCATATATGTTTTTCAGGGAATCCCCAGAACAGTGTGGCTTGATTCGAACAGGAAACAGTTGGTTCAATGGCCGGTGGCAGAATTGAACAGTCTTAGAGGGA
The DNA here is from genome assembly GCA_963855925.1 of Inga laurina. NCBI lineage: Eukaryota > Viridiplantae > Streptophyta > Magnoliopsida > Fabales > Fabaceae > Inga > Inga laurina. The sequence continues at coordinate 11,696,618 of OY979703.1, read as the reverse complement.
ACAGAGTTGAGCTGAGCAACAAGAGGCTTCGAAAGGGAGACTATGTGGAAGTAAAAGGAATTACAGCTGCCCAGGTATGATTATACTCGTAACATGCAACAAACTTTATATATATAGTGATCTGATTTATTGTGATGATAATGTTACGTACTGCGCGTATATATGCAGGCTGACGTTGAAGTTACTTTCTCGTTTTCAAGCTTGGAAAAGGCAGAACCGTTTGATCCAAAGTGGGTGAACGCACAGGATCTGTGTGCTCAAAAGGGGTGCAAAGTTGAAGGTGGGGTTGGACCATTTGGGCTCCTGACTTTGGCTTCAAAGAACTTAGAAGAGTTCACTCCTGTGTTTTTCAGAATTTTCAAAGCTCCAAACAAGCACGTGGTTCTCTTGTGCTCCGATGCGTCCAGGTTTGTCTAGCAAACATTACTTTTCATTGGATCCAATCATATCGTTGGTTAATATATGTGTTTTGATTGGTTTGGTTTTCCTCAACAGTTCATCTTTGAGGAGTAATGCGTACAAGCCATCATTTGCTGGCTTTGTGAGCGTGGATTTAGCGGATAAGAAGCTTTCTCTTAGGACTCTGGTATATTATTAACAGCTAGCTAGCACACAATCCAATGTTTGGCTTTCAATAATTTCAATGGATAAAGTGGTATATATATTGAGTTTTGGGTTATGTAACTGAATGGGCAGATTGATCACTCCGTGGTGGAGAGTTTTGGAGCAGGAGGGAGAACAAACATACTGTCAAGGGTTTATCCGGAACTAGCGGTAGCTGATGCAGCCCACTTGTACGTGTTCAATAATGGTACTGAGCCAATCAACGTGGAGAATCTCAAGGCTTGGACAATGAAATCTGCTATTAGAAACTAAAATACACATGCTTCTGCTGTGTTTTTAATTATATATATATATATGAAATACTTTGCTTTAGCTTTTACTTTTTTTCATAAGCTGGTTTTATCTTTTATGCATGGCATTCAAAATAATGCAAGTCTGTGACTGCCCTGCTGCTTTAATTTGCTCTGTTTTAACACTAATATGATGTAATGTTGCGTTATTTAGTAATCATTTTCAGTTGTTTTTTAATTTCCTAAAGAAAGGAATTTTCTATAGGATCCCTCCTTTTATATATCAAGCAGTTTTTAGAAATTCGTATTTTTCAATATAGTTTTTAAGAACAGCTATATGTTTTTTTAAACGACTTATTGAAAACAGTTTTTAAAACTAGTTTTTTTTTTTAAAACAAAATCAAACAAGCACTAAATCATTAAATTGTGCTTTCTCTGTAAACGTGAAGTTTGAGACATATAGAAGTGACTAAACATAATTAAACTGAGATTGGCCTGCTTTTTAGAATTCTGATTTTTGGCCAAAATACATCCGCATGTAACACAACCTTAGAGGAGAATACTTATCATCAAATCACGGGGCTAAGGTCTGTGATAACATGGTATAATAGAAATTAAACCTCTTTAATCTCCACAGCTGTTCGAGATTAATTGACAGCTAAACCAAGGAGCCATTTAATCAACAAACATGTGCCGAAAGGATAATATTTCTCTTAACTATATTTGGTCAGGCACCTTTGTTTCGTACTTTATTTTTGCCCATTCTTCCCACCCCACAATCACATCCTCATCTTCATCTTTCATCTTTTTCCTCAACCACTCACTGAACCATCCCAAATGGATGTTGTCAAAAAAAAAAACAAAGAAAGATATATACGTTTAATAGGGGTATTATATCAAAAACCAAAGCAGCAATCTGAAATTAAAAATTTACGTATGTGACGCAGAGCAAATACACATATCAGATAAGTACCTATTTGAATTAACGGTAAAAACTGTTTTTCCAACATGATTTACGATGTTCGGGATAAATAAGTGAGATGAGTTTTCTTTCAATTTATGTGAACTTGTTTTTCCAACGTCAACTCAAACATACACTAAAGCAAGTTCAATTCCCAAGCTATAATTAATCCATGCTAGCATACACTGTACTATTAAATTTGAAGTAAGATCCCTATATTGTTATCCTCAACGGTCACACATCCCCATGCACGTTTCGCGATCAAATAGGCACATATTTCATCCGGTCCTAAATATAAGACATAATTGATTTTTTTTTTGGAGAGATTAAGGAAGCTAAATAAGTTACTTAATCATATTATATATTGTGTATTCTTATATTATATATTAACTTATTAGTCAAATTAATTAGTTTGGAGAAAAAAATAAAAATATAAATACTCTAAAATAATTTAGTTAGTTTCTTTAATCTCTTCAAAAAAATTAATTTTATCTTATATTTAAGATAGAAGAGAGTACATATACATATTATCAACCCACACTACAAAAAGCGTCTCAGAAACTGTTGCTCATCCATAAATTAAGAAACTCATACAGGATGTGCGTACAGTAGTCAAACATATATAGCGGTGTACATGGGCAGCCTTATATTTAGGACCGTGCCTAATGCCCAGCCCGAAAAAAGAATAGGAGGCATTTATGGCCTGTTGTCTGGCCCTGCTCAATGAAAATCTGAGTAATTTCGGGTTGGGTTAGGTGGGGCTGGGTAGGGCGGGCTTGTGTGTCCAAAAATCTCTCAAAAATTGAAAAATAATGAAATATTAAATAATAATAATACAGAAAAAATATATAGTTTAGTATTTCAAAAACATATTTTATGCCATAGTTTTTTTAAGATTTTATTATTTAGATTCGATTCATGAGCCAATAAAACAAATTAATTCAACAGAGATTATTTTCTTATTATTTGAAAATAATTTACTTTTCAAAAACTCAATTTACCCACTTCTTAATTAAATATGTGTATGAAAAAATATGCCTATATGCCTAGTAAATACAAAATATGTTTATTCATTAAATTCTAATTGAATGGTAAGTAAATACTTGTTCAATTATATATATAATATATATTTTTTTAAAATACAATTATACACACATATTAGGTAGGGCAGCACACCTTACCCGGTGCCTAGCCCAGCCCGGTATTTGGCCTGGTCCGAAGATGCCCAAATGATTTACGGGCGTATTTTTTAGGGCAGGGCTAGGCATTTTTTTGTCAAGCTCGGGCGGGCATTGCGGGCATTTGGGTCTCATGAACACCCCTAAACATATATAGCAGGCAACGGATAAATTGTCTGTGCTTGTTTATAATAGTGATTGGAGTCTTCAAAAATAGCTTTTCAATTGTGATTTACGATGTACGAGGTAAGTATGTGAGAGGAGTGTTGTCTTGACTTACGTGCATAAACACTTATAAGCGTTTCAAAAACTCATCATCCAAACAAGATTTCAGATGATAAGATTGTTTTTAGCCAAACACGGTGCGTCAACAACCTTGAAGCCCTTTCATACAATGAAAATGTAACTCTTATCTGACAGAAACTTGCGACTTGTTTGATTTTGTTTTTTAAATTTTTTATTTTACAATAGTTTTATAAAAAAGATTTCTGAGATCCAGAAAAATTATTTGAATGGTTGTTCTAAAAAAATCATATTTGAGAGTAAAAAATATGAAACTTACTTAAAATAAGTATTAGAATCTACTCCGATGAGCATCGAGCAAACTGGGGGGGGCAAATTTGAGTGAGTTTAAGAGGCAAGAGCTCAAGCCGTCAAGTGCTGTAGGAAGATAAGGCTCCCTCCTTATTGCCCAATATTACCGAACCAAAAAAAAAAGAAAGAAAATCGTAAAATTTGTTCTTATTTTTTTTATTTGTAACAATAGATTTTTGTTTTTATTTTTCTAAACATTGTAACTCGTTGGGTTTTAGTAAGTGGGATATACCGAACATGAACGTGCGTGGTAGGTGTGGTCCTCATGATGGGTCAACCTCAGGCAACTAGCTGGCACATGGCAAATTATTAAACGAAATACTCGGTTCACAGTATAAATTTAGATGTAGACATATGCATATATACATTAGGAAAGAAAAAACTAGTCGGGTTATTAAGAACGTAAAAGAAATTATATTATAGTACGTTTTAAATCTATCCTTGTTAAAAATTGAAGACTGTATTAAATAAAAGTTGATTTATTAGATGTATAGAAAAGTAACATAGCATAAACATGCATTGGTAAGTGAAATGAGTTGTATCTGCTTAAATATGAAATCTTAAGTTTAAGGTTATGTGAATAAAAAAAACTTTAAAAAGTTATTTTCAATTAGATCCGATAATATAATATTCGAATCTTAGTCAAGATGATTGTGCTAAAAAAAAAGGGAAAAGTGAAAAACATGAAATGCCCTAAACATCAATAAATTGGACTTTTCCTCTTTTGCCATCATCATTAGTAAATTGGACTTATATTTTGGATCGTAATGCGAGTTGAAAGAAAAAGTCTTATATTGTGATCGAAGAAATAAAAACTAAAGATGGTGTCACACACTCACACTTTGGAGAATAACACCGACACGCCCCCAAATTAATTAAACTCAGAATAATATAATATGAGAACGTGAGGATACATTAATGAGTTGGTATTGCGATCATCCGATTGAGAATTGAGTAGTAAAATAAATTCCGCAAATCCATGGAAATTTCGATGGAACAGGGCAGGGGAGAGTGAGTCAGAATCGTAGTGTTTATTAGTTGTGAAAACAACAAGACGACCTTTACTCAGAATATTCCTAACACATGTCCTTTTGGCTGTGAGAGCGAAGAGAGTATACTCCATATTTTGAGAGACTGTGAGAGTGCCAGGAGAGTGTGGTTTTCTATTACTAACTCTTTATATCATAGTATGTTTTTCTTTGGTAATCTGCAGGAATGGTTGCAATGGAATTCCCAATACTCCCCAGGGAATAGGAGGATGACTAGATGGCCATGGCAGCGCGTGTTCAGCTCTATTTGTTGGCTTCTATGGAAGAATCGCTGTTGTCAAGCCTTCGAAGGAGCAGCAGATGATGCAAAGACGATTGTGCAAAAGTGTATGTTTCACCTTCTGGAAGGAGTCGAGAATGGGCAGTTCCGACACCAAATTTTCCAGATGCTAGTAAGGGGGGAAGAGCGGTGGAGGCCTCCAGACCCAGGTTATGTATGTGTGGATGTAGACGGATCGAGGGACAGTAGAGGACATGCAGCTTGCGGCGGTGTCATTCGGGACCATCACGGCACTTGGATATGTGGATTTCAACAGAAGTTGGGGAATAATACCTCGACTGCTGCGGAAATCCATGCAATACACAGTGGTCTACAACTGTGCAAGCAAATGGGACTTAACAAAATCAGGCTGTATACAGACTCTCTTCAGGCTATCCATTTATTATCGATTGACTGTGGGATTGCTCATCCTCTGTATGACGTCATACTAGATACTAGATCTCTTATCCTCTTGGATTGGGATCTAGAGATCCTGCATGCCTATCGGGAGAGTGTCAGATGTGCTGATCATCTAGCACGAAGGGCTCAGAGGAGCAACCATGTGTTCTCAGTGTTCAACACTTCGCCAGCGGACTGCAATGCGCTTTTTGTGTTAGAGTGTGGTGGGATACTACCGGATCAATGTTTGATGCATACTTCCTAGCATCTTTTTTGTAAACTTCAAACTTTGCTTGCCTTAGTACTTATAAAAAAAAAAAAAAGAAAACAACAAGACGACCTCGTGTTGGGGTTTGTAGGTAATTGGGAAGAAGGTGCTTCCTTTCATCACTTCATCAAAAACATCATCCATCAAGAGATTTATTAACTGACAAACTCGTTCAAAATTCCGTAAATGTAATGCCACTTATATAATTGTTTCTCCATGTTAAACCAGTTGAACCCTCAATCACGTAATCATCCATATCAATTGCCCGATCCACATATGTGTGTGGGCATATATATATATATATATAATTACCTACGTCTTATGTTTTTCTTTTCATTGTTGTCCCAAAAAAAAACCTTTTATAAATTGGTAATTAAAATGGTCAAAGAAAAATCCCCCTCACTATGAAGATGTCGAAACAAATTCTTTACACGTCAGACTATCATAAATTGTTTTTAAAAGTTAATAGCAGCACGTTATCACACGGGAATAAACTAACGGTGTTTAATTTAACTACTATCTCCCCATCTGTTTTAACCATAAAATATTTGTTATAAATATGTTCGTCCGTAGTGTTTAACTTGAGAATATTCTCCTCCATCCAATGTACGGGTGGTGGGTGTATATATTTATATGGTATATATGATTTTTTAAGTTCATTTAACGGTGGAAAACCACCGACAATACAAGGAAGAGAAATAATGTCTTTTTGTTTGTTTGTTTGTTTTTTATTTATAGTAAAAAGTTTAAGTGAGCTGGGTCCAAAACTCATCAAAGTCAGGACATGCTTCTAGGTTTAAAGAATACTTACAAAAGTATTTATAGATCACACACCACCAAGATTCTCACATTGGTAGAATTCGAACTCAAAACCTTATAGTTATAAACCAACCCTTTTATCAACTAAACTTACCTTTGTTGGATGAGAATTGTCTTCATTAATCCAATGTCTGGGCGATATTCTTGTTAATATATATTATAATCGTTACTATTTAATATTTACCGAGTTTTATTTATCTATATTGTGTGTGTGTATTACCTTTTAAATTAATTTTATGTTGATCCCTACATCATTATTTCTTTTCTTTTTTTTTTTTTTTTTTTGCCAGACATCATTATTTCATTCTAATTAATCCATACTAGTGAATACCATATGAAATAAAATGTAACGATAATCATATTGTTCTCCCCGACACGGAGACACCCACCAACCACATGCACGCATAGACATAGTGTGTGTTTGGAGAGGGCTTTTGGCCCCCTAAAAGCCCGATTGCATGAGAGAAGCCCATTTACTAATTGAGAAAACAAAAATGAGTGTTTGGTTGAAGCAATTGCCAATTGGACTTATGATTTATTTATCACCATTGGTTAAAAGCTGATTTTTAGAGCTTATAGAACAAGCCCGATAGGTTACCGTTTGAGCATTAATTACGTTTTAAAAATTTTCTCCTACCCTCAGCTCACATTCTCTCTCTCTCTCTCTCGGCCATCTTACCATTCTCTTCTGTTCTTCCTTCGACATCCAAGCACACAGCCCCCACATGACGCTCCCTCTTGTGGCGGCGATTGTAGCTGGTTTCAGGCAGTGAAGGTTGGTTTCTGGCGTGGGTTTCAGCTGCGTCTTGTGGGCTTCTTTCCTAAGGTCGCTCTGGTTTCCTTCTCCGTCTCCGTCAAAGCAGGCGTGGGTCTTCAACTCCGGCTTGTGGTCTTGAAGGCCGGCGGTCTGTTGTGGTTTAGTTTCAAAAGGTGTTGACTTGACGGTGGCCGATCTGTTCATCGAAGACCATTTCAGCTTGCTGAGTTGCAAGTGTCCATCTACAGTTGAAGCTTCTCTTCTCATCGATCTGCTCCGATTCGGTGATCTCTTTTGGCCGGTAAGCTTTAAAACCTCATTTAACCATGATATCTCCCTACACCTAAAGTTTCATACGAGTTCCTGTAATGCTTGATTCATGCCAAACCATGTGTGCTCAGCTAGTATGTTAGATCCGTCGTCTGGAATTTTGTTCTGGTTTCCTTTTCCGTCTCTATCAATATTTCGATGATCTCTTTTGGCCGGTCGCTCTGGTTTCCTTCTCTGTTTCCGTCAATATGCTTGATTCATGACTGACCAAAACCATGAGATGTTATTGGTTGCATGCAAAATCCCAACTTAAACTATTATAAATTTTTTATAATTTTTAATTACATTTCTCTTTTATCATTATCACAAAAGCCCAATTGATAATCGTTGTTCCAAACACACCCATTTTTTTTATTTTTGCAAAAGCCTAATTGACAATCGTCAATCCAAACACATATCACATTACATAATTTAGCTTTTATCAAAAGTAATATCACAACAAGCCCAATTGAAACAAGCCCAATTAACAATCTCTGTTCCAAACACACCCATATATGATATCACCGGACTTGGAAAACATTGGTCATCCATAAATTAAGAAACAGAGTACACGTCCAGTCAAACATGGCAAGCAACGGTAATGCCTCCGAACGAGCAGCGGCCATAAAGGACTTCGACGAGTCCAAGATCGGAGTAAAGGGCCTCTCCGACTCCGGCATCACTTCCATCCCTTCTATCTTCCTTCACCCTCCTCACGCCCTCTCCGACCTCCACTCGTCCTCACCTTCAGACGCCGCCATCCCTGTCATCGACCTTTCCCAGCTGTCCTCTCAAACCCACAGGCCCACAATTGTACAACAGATCAAGGAAGCCGCAAAAACATGGGGATTCTTCCAGGTCATCAACCACGGCGTCCATGTGTCAGTCCTGGACCAAACCATCGCGGCCATTAAAGCCTTCCACGACCAGCCCCAACACATCAAGGCCAGCTACTATAAACGTGAAGAGGGGCAGGGATTCATGTACGCCAGCAATAACGACCTCTACCGGTCGGACGCCGCCAGCTGGCATGACTCGCTGCAGGCGTGGATGACGCCGGTGGCCCTGAAGGCGGAGAATCTGCCGGAGATATGCGGAGGAGAAATGCTTGCTTGGGATTCGCATGCCAAAGGGGTGGCAGATACGGTGATGGAGTTGCTGAGCGAAGGCTTAGGGTTGGAGAGAGAGAAGTTCAAGGAGCTGACTTTTTCGGAAAGCAGGGCGATGGTGGGTCACTGCTATCCGTACTGCCCGCAGCCGGATCTGACGATGGGTATAACACCACATACGGATCCGGGCACCATCACGGTTTTGCTCCAGAACCAGGTGGCGGGGCTTCAGGTCAAGCACGGCCGTCACTGGGTCCCGGTGAATCCTCTCCCCGGCGCTCTTATTATTAACGTTGGCGACATTCTTCAGGTACTACTCCCTCCTTTGTATTTAATATAAAATATATTTAAAGAGTTAATCTTAATCTTGAATATAAGACATATTTTTTATATTTGTTAATCTTTTTCCTAATTTACTTCTTCTATTAATACTTTGTCAACCATAATTAAAGACAAGAGGAAATTAAAAAACATAATTAGGGTATTTTAAAAACTACATATCGTATAACTGATTTGTTAATCTAATTAAATTAGGTAAATATGTCTTATATTAATTATCGACGGAATATTACACTCACTCCGCGACTTATCTACATGACATATCATACTTAACTCTTTAACTTTACTCAAAAAATGCCCGGCAAATTTGGTTCTTTCACGGCAATATTAATTACCTCCTTCATAGTTCATGTAACTTCTTGGACGATAACAATATAGGTATAGTTTGTACTTTGATGGCTATGATGTTTCAGTTTACCATTCTTTGAAAACATAGGTACATATAATATGTAATCATATTTTATAGTGATTTTGGTTTGTTTGATTGGGAAATTGATGTGCTTTGTACGTGCATGTCTACTTTGATTGGTGGGTGGAGATAATATCGAATGGAGAGTACACGAGCGTGCAACATAGGGTGCTGGCGAATTCAGAGAAGGAATCGAGAATTTCAATAGTGATGTTCTTTAATGTGGGCAAATGGAGAGGATCGGACGGTCCAGATGGATACTATGGGCCTCTGCCGGAGCTGCTGTCGCCGGAGAAACAGCCATTGTACAGAGACTTCACGATGAAAGAATTTATGGACAACTTCTACAGCAAGGGGATAGATACCAAATCTCTCCCTCAAAAACTTGAGATTCAACACTAAAATTGATGCTGCTGTATGACCACCCCTGCGTGTCTTATGGTTCCCTTTTTTTCTTAACTATTTTATTAGTCGCAGACGTTTAAAGTTTAAACTATGGTTATTCAAAGATTGGGGCATTATATTAATATAAAAATTATAATAATTAAATAGTGAATGATATTGTGAGTCGTCATTTATTATAGCAAAATATTTTTAATTCAAGTCCTAGATCATCAATATAGAGTAATAATACTTACTTTAGAATATTGTTTTATTGACACTTGATGGATCTTCCATTTGACAAATACTCGAATGTCCTGTGCAGAAAAAAATAACATAAATTCTTTTATAAAAATGATTACTCCTCATAATACTAAATGTGGGTAGGAGTTCAATAAGTAATTTCTAGATATCAAAAAATTAATTATTTTTTACCAATGAATTTAATTACATGTAAAACAATTGTTTTTTCCCTGATACAACCGGCCCCTTTAAGCATTTATATTGAAAATCACTTTCATTAATGAAAACTTTCTTTTAACGGATGTGCAGTCGTTTGGGGCAGTTTGAATAAACCATTATAAATAAAGGAGATATAATAGACTGAAATCATACATTTACAATCAAAGCAAATCCTCCTTTTTTTTTTTTTTTTGCCAACAAATCCTTCTAATCAATTCTTATATCGAGCAACGAATGAGTATTATAATGTACTCCTATAAGTTGTATATAAATAACGTTTCAAACTCAAACTCTGTAGAAGGTCAAACAAAAAAAGCAGCGGGTGAGTGTCGGTTCAAACTTGGGTCGCATGAAAAAGAGTTTTTCCCCCCCTAAAAAGCATGAAAGAGAAAAAAGTAAATGGCGGCATGCTTTTACTTTTTAGGATATGCTTTTTAGCAATTAGTCAAGAGCGGAGGCAGATCAGTATCAGCTTCTGGTTTCCACCGTCTTGTTTTCCTTTTTAGCAAGTGGAGTCGCATGCTCTTAAGTCTCATCTTTCCGTTTTCCAACGTCAGCAAGGGTGATTCTTCTACAGTCTATACTTCTAGTATTTGAGCTTAGCCCCACTAAAATTTGGTAGTAACTTTCAATACACGTGTTTTTCACTTTTTTGAGATATTTAATTCTGTTTTCTTTTAAATGGCCTCATTATAATTTTCAATGAGTATATAGAGATAAAATTATAGAATCTTTTTTTAATTTCAAAACCATTTTTCATAAGATATTAGTTTCATTTAGTTGTGGTTTAAATAAAAAAGTGATAATTTCCTCATGGTCTTGCATCTCTTTTCTTAAACAACAGTGAACACGACGCAGAATTCAAGAGACCCTTCCATTTTTCTTCCTCTTACGCGCGCGAGTGGATGTTTTGGATGCTACGGAGCCTCCCATGCATGCGTCACCGTTTTGAACTCCCGATGGCTATGCAAATGTCGACTATAAATCTCTGACTCCAGGAATTCTATCATGTATTTAAATAGTGTGTATTTATTAGTAATATGTGTTACTTCGAGGTCCAAGCAATGCAGTAATTTGTGATATTCTCTTCATGGCAAAAAAAAAAAAAATTGTTTTATTCCCCCCGGGTCATTGTAGCCCCATTTATTTGCAACGAAGTGATTCAAAGTTCAAACCAATGAGCCCAAACAATCTCTTCATCAGCGTCAATAGCTTCCAAATTTGGAGGAAAAAATTTCCAATGGCAGCTTACCGAATGTCTTGGAAAAACATGCTTAAAGGGATGCAATTTTGGGAGCCACAATCTCAAGCAGTCCCTTTGGGTTGTCCACATGAACCCAATGGCCTGCATTTGGAAGAACGCAAAGTGAAACCTTTCCCAGAGAATCAGTTTCTCCTCGACTCGCATATTTTTGGATTATCTGAATCGCGTCTTGGTTCCACCTGTCGCTTTTTTCGGCACGCACAATCACTATCTCCATACCTTTAGGAGGGTTCTCCAATAGATTCCAATAGGACTTCTCCCTACATATTTTACATTCGGGATTAATTCCCACTGCCTTTGAAGAAGAATGTATAACATTAAAAATGGTAAAGAAAACAAACAGTAGCTTCTGGCTGCCTTATTTTTAATTTATATCTATTCGAATAATAAGTCCATCTGGTTTACCAGTAAGAACCGAACAACTCCTGAGCACCTTCAAGATCAAATGCCCATGTCTCATGGTCACCAGCTTTCTTGAGATTGGTGCCTATCCACTCTGACAATGACTTGGAGTAACCGAGACCCATCAGATGACTCACAAGCCACCTGAAACCAAGCGCAACAATAGATTAGTCTAGCAAATGACAGACACTGCAGATCATGTATCGTGTATGGTTTAAAATGATCTTTACAGAAAAGGGTTATCATAAGCACAGAGATTTCCACATGACATCAATTGAAGACAAACAATCAGATTATGGCATCATTATTAGAAGAATGCACAATTCATTTTCCCCCACGATATGAATTCAATAATATTTTGCTAGAAGTACTGGCATCCGGCAAACAAACGTAGTCTATCAACTCCCCTGATGACTGATAAATAGATCCTATACAGGAACGTAAAAGCACATGAACATTATCTTATGAGGTCATAATAATTTTGTAGAAGGTGCTCAAATAATTCAGCTTCACAAGTCCTGTCTATCATTTAGTCCTAATATATGCCAGTAGACAAACCTATATCATAGCAGGATGCGGCTTTATGTTAAAACAGCATCTCCACCTTATACCATCAAGGTAAGCACCGGCCTATTAACAAACTAAATCATGAGAACATGTTCAGAAATAGTCTCACTTCCGAGATGGTATTTGAGCCGGTAAACTTTGCAAGGTCCGTAAAACATCTCGAGCTTCTTCATTGCTGTTTGCAGGGTCCAATTCTCCAGGAACAGCATCCAAAACCCAGACCTGCTCTCAGCAGGGGTAAAAAAAGGATAAATCCTTATTCTCAATTGACTAAAACTGTAGCATCCAATTATGAAAATCTATGCAATTATGTGAAAGGATGCTATTCCACACAACAAATGTGGCAACATAAAAAGGACAACGGTTGGGCATACACTACTAATGTAGGGCGAGAGAGAGATACAGTGGCAAACAAACTGGAGAACAGGAAAGACAATGAAGGAACAACTGAGGACTACAAATCTCTTAAGGCTTAATTATTTATTTGCCGTTTTAGAGAAGTACATCCATTTTGTTCCATATCCATTCACGAAAAGAATGGGATGATTGATATGTGCAGTTTTCATGTCTCTTTATAAGTGTAAGCATGTGAAAAAAGATTAAACCCAACCAGCATGCTGTAACTTCTATTATTTTTATCTGGATGATCATATGTCTCACTACTTACTTATAAAACAATTAAGTACAATTTTTAATAAAACTGTATCATTACATGCTAATTAAGCCATACTAACAGAGTGATAGGGTAGCCACAACAATCAATGCTTCTCTGTTAAGTATAAACCATGACTCTCAAGGACACATACAACAAAAACCAAATACTCGATTTTCAACCAGTAAATGAAGATAAATTACAATCTAAGACATGATGAACTTTAAATGAAATAACATTAAATAGAAGCAATCAATCAGAATAGAAATTCAAATATGGATTTTTTTTTTTTTTTTTTACTTTAACAATGTAACAACAAATAGTTAAATGAATGGAGAACTAGAAAAACAAGAGTCTTAAGAAAGACCTGTTTTGGCAATGAAGCAGTATCGCCATATTCACCCCGGCTACAGCTCTCAGCAAATTGCATAGCGACCTTGCCTCCCATAGAGTGGCCAATAACAACTTCAGGCCAAGGCCAGCCTTCAACCTTTACCAAATCAGCCAAATCTTTGGCTGCAGTATCCATAGTATGAGGAGGATTTAGTTTCCTGTCCGCTGATTTTCCATGATTCCTCATATCCAATAGCACCATCCTCCAATCTACATCAAATTAATAGAAGATCCAGACTTTAGGGGAGGGGAGAAGGTAATTGGCTTGTTAGAAGTAAAATGACAGGAGTTCCAGAAATAGATACTTGAAGAAGGAGAGGAATTAGAGAGAGCAGCGATGAGATTGCGGGAGAAAGATCTCCAATTTCTTCCCGATCCGAGGAGGCCATGGATGATGACACCGGTTGAGGTGTAAGGTTTGTCAGGATAAGCTTTCACTTCTTCGTAGGCTACAGTTTCGAGCGAGCTTGTGCTCCCGAGATGGCGAATCGGTGAATAGAGGAACCTGCTCAGGATCTGGGAGGCCCTTCCGTTTCTGAGAGCTGCCACCATTTTTTCCGGCTTCGGCTTCCGAGCCAGCTGGGACCGAGAAAGCAAGGAAGCGCGAGCAGCTAGCCACAGCCAAAACGACATCGTAGCAGGGGGCCAAAGAATCTATTCCATCCAATCAGGACGAGACAGCAACACAATTTGGAGAATGTTCCAGTTATGACTGCACATGAACACAACGATGTGGGTTCGAACCCTGCCGTAAGCATTTCGCTGGTGGCGTGCTCTTGTCTATCTCACTAAGCGAATTTCGGGCCCTCCGCATGACCCTTCCGACTTCCGAGTTCCGATACAGCTCTGTTAATTACTCCGTTGATAAATACAAGATAGAATAGATTTTTTAAAAAAAATTAATTAAATTATTTTAAAATATTTTTTTCTTAAAAATAATTAATTTAATTAATAAACTAATTATAATATACAGATACATCATATATAATATAATTAAATATTTTATTCATCAACCTTAATTTTTTTTTAAAAAAAACTAACTCTGCCTTTCATATATATATAGAACCGGAGGGAGTTTTGTATTTTTTCCTTGACCGAAAGAGCACGTGACTCGTCGCTCGACGGACAATATAGTTCAAAAATGGTACAGACGTAAAGTTCATGTTCGTCATGCTTTTGTAGAAGAAGAATGTAATCGCTATCAGAAGCAGTTCCTGCAATCCCAACGCAATGGACCCTAAGTATTATACTTCTCTTCTGTTGAGGTGCAGAGATGTCTTTCAGATTAGACAAGTTCATGCCCGCTTGATCGTCAATGGAGTATTTGCAGATGTCGTTGTCGCAAACAAGCTTCTTTACATGTATGCCTATCATAAAGCTACAGATGATGCTTCTGCTCTGTTTGGAGAAATGAAAATAAGAGACCCGAAATCATGGAGTGTGATGGTTGGTGGGTTTGCTAAGGTTGGTGACTATGTTAATTGTTATACAGCCTTTAGGGACGTTATAAGAAATGGAGTGCAACTAGATAGTTATACATTGCCTTTTGTAATAAGAACTTGTAGGGATAGAAATGACCTTGAAATGGGCCGAGCAATCCACGACATTGTTTTGAAGTTGGGGTTGCATTTAGATCAAATTATCTGCGCGTCACTGGTGGATATGTATGCCAAGTCTATGGTCATTGGAGATGCTCACCAACTGTTCGAAAAAATGCTCCATAAGGACCTTGTAACATGGACAGTAATGATTGGCGCTTATGCTGAATGCAAAAATGCCTATGAGTCATTTGTTCTATTTGACCGGATGATGGACGAAGGTGTTGTTCCAGACAAGGTTGCTATGGTGACTATTGTCAACGCCTGTGCGAAATTGGGGGCTTTGCACAGGGCTAGGTTTCTTCATGAGTATATTAACAAAAATAATTTCTCCTTGGATGTGATCTTAGGGACAGCAATGATAGACATGTATGCTAAGTGCGGGAGTGTTGAGTCTGCAAGAGAGATATTTGACAGAATGGAAGAAAGGAATGTTATTTCGTGGAGTGCAATGATTGCAGCTTGTGGGTATCACGGGAATGCCAAAGCAGCCCTCGAATTGTTTCATATGATGCTGAGCAGCGGAATATTACCTAACAGGATCACCTTTGTGTCCCTCTTATATGCTTGTAGCCATGCAGGACTTATTGAAAAGGGTCGTAATTTATTCAATTTGATGTGGGAAGAGTATGGTGTGAGACCTGATGTCAAGCACTATACCTGTATGGTTGATCTTTTGGGCCGTGCCGGAAAAGTAGACGAGGCTATGGCATTGATTGAGAATGCAACTGTAGAAAAAACTGAGGGACTGTGGAGTGCTTTGCTCGGCGCATGTAGAATTCATGGGAACATGGAGTTGGCAGAAAAGGCAGCCAATTCTCTTCTTGACCTACAGCCCCAAGAACCAGGGCATTATGTATTGCTCTCTAATATTTATGCAAAAGAGGGCAAGTGGGAAAAAGTGGCAAAGATTAGGAGTCTGATGACCCAAAGGAGGCTGAAGAAACCTCCTGGATGGACTTGGATCGAAGTGAATAACAGAACCTATCAGTTCAGTGTTGGAGATAGATCCCATCCCCAGTGGAAGGAGATCAACAGAATGCTAATAAGTTTGGTTAAGAAGTTAGAAGTGGCTGGTTATGTGCCTGATACAAGTTTTGTTTTGCATGATGTTGAGGAGGAAGCCAAGGTAGGGATGTTGTATATGCATGGTGAAAAGTTGGCTATTGCATTTGGTCTTATTGCCACTCCTGAGGGAGATCCTATTATGATGTCCAAGAATCTGAGGGTTTGTGGTGATTGTCACACGTTTATTAAGATGGTCTCGTCTGTGACGGGAAGGGCCATTACTGTTCGAGACGCAAATCGCTTTCACCATTTCAGTGAGGGGGCTTGTTCGTGTGGGGACTATTGGTAGCACAATGATAGTTACTAGATCAATTATTACATATGGATCAGTATTTCTGCACTAGCTTACAATTGACAGTTGATACATTTGCATTTCAACACTAAGAGGGAAGTTGTATTCTTCCCATTTGACTCTGTAGGGATTAGTGGATTACCCTCGTCCCTCCCTCTTCTTTAGGATGGTCCTGTTTCTAATATGGCGGAAATTAAATTCATAGCGACCTGGAGAATTTGATGTGCAATATCATGAAATACAATACTTATTAGGATACTAATTCTCTTTTTCTTTGCATTGGTTTTGTTGGCTCCATACCTGAGAACCGGAGCTAGTAGGGTGATTTGTATTAGGGAGTGGTAAACTGGTAATGAGATTTATATTAGCCAATTATGTTAAATCAAGGTATGTCACAGAGAAAATCTGTAGTCCATTTATATCAACATATGAAAGGAACTATTATAAACATTATACTCTGTCCATAGGTTCTGCTAAAACATTTCCAATGAAAAAATTTTCGCATTTCGTTCAAAAGAACAAGGAAAACCAGGAGCCTATGAAGTTTATTTCTCCCCCTACACAGCAATTTTTTCTTCTTTCAACTGTTAAAATGAGGGATTTGTAAAGTATGACTGCAAAAATACAAGAAATCTACAGAACAACAAGTCCCCAAATCTTGGTCTAGTCAAATGGATCAATTCGCAGGTCATGCTCACTTGCCATCATCATCCCGGTGCAAAGGCAGGTCGGACACATAACCTAGCAAACTTGTTATTAGTGATCATGATTACTAATTACAGCAAAATGTCAGTGCATAAATTGCACTTGTACAAGTTAAATTATTAATTCAAACAAAAAAAAAAATCACATGCATACTAATATATTCATCATTCTATGGATGAAACTGTAAAAGGGGCTAGACAAGTAGAGTAGAAGATCAGCATTGGGGTTTCATTAACAATATTCATAACATAAATACCACTCTATAAGACTATCTTTTTTTTAAAAAAATAATGTATATTTTCTACTAGATATAGTACCTTTCCTGCACCAGAGCAATTTGGACACCTTCTGGTTGTAGGCACTTGCAGTGGCCTGTCAGTAGCTCTGGATACTGAAATGGGATCAATGTTCAAGCATACACCACTAGAAGAACAGCGGGCACAGGCCAAGTATCCTGTCCATAAATTACTGATCATTAAGAATATATCCATAGTTCTAATGATAAATGAGAGAAATTTGAATCAGAAATAATTTGAATTAAGTGGCGGCAGATCCAATCAAACAGTAAAATCCAGGCCAAGCTGTGCTCTTTAGAGAGTGGACATTTTCACCACATCAAGCTGGTACATACCAGTTCCATGGCAATACTTGCACCTTTTTTTCTCTTGCTGCTCAACATTATTAACCTCAATCAACATCAATATTGATATAACACCCACTGCCCCACCAGAAAATGATGCCACAATTGGATCAACCTGACTAAATTTGTAAAGCAAATCAAATTAGAGACAGACTAAAGACAAAACAGTTAATCATCAATGAAATAGTCCAAGGGCAAACTTGAAGTAACAAAAGTAGGCCAGTCAGAGAGCCAATATACCTTAATTGCAAAGGCAAATGCATGCTTCTTATGAAATCCTCATATGAGGTACCACCCAAACCTAATTTTAGCTCGAGCTGTCATGTAGCAATACACCTCAGTATTTGAAATCAATGCAGATCATGGTCAAGAGCATCTATACTAGCATGACAAAACCCGTGATGCTAGAAATCAATGCCACTATAAAAGTACCATAAAATCATATAATTATATCTGTCATGTCAACTAAAATGTGAACATGAAAATAATGCCTGTAAGATACTAAGACGACTAAAACAAATAGGTGAAATTAAAGGGGCGCACAAACATTCTTCACTGCAGTTTCAAATTCTGATCCTGTTAAATGTGGCTAGATAAAATTACCGTTGGTGCAATAAGCCCACCAAATACAATTATGGCTGATATCAAGGATAAGCCTGTTAGATAGAGCTTCTTAAAGGTCTTCGGTGTCTGCCTCAAAAGAAAATGCACAAGGTTATAGTCCAAATTAAAATGACATGTGCTTCAAGTTAATTTTGATCATGTAAGTAATCAAATAGAAACAAAAGGAAACTGTGAAGAAGCAAGTCTGTCATATCACACCTTTCGGCGGGAAGAAGAATCATTCAATAATTGTAGCTAAATTACAACAATTTTGAGGCTCACCACATGCGGAAGAAAGGGGATTGATGATGGAATTTCGGGCATCTCATACGCTTCTTCTCCATCCTCAGTGATGACTTTCATACTTTTTAGGCGCTGTTGTACGCGTAATCTCCTCACCTGCTCAAAACATCAAAGAATCTAGTATGATAGATGAATTAAAGCTTATCAGGCATGTCAAGAAACTAGGGTTCACAAGTTGTGCTGTGGAGACATTTCCAAGATAACCTCTTCCATAAGAAGGAATATTTTATTGCGCCTACTCTTTATGTTGTCATCAATTTCCTGCAGCTGCATCTGAACAAAATCCTGAACCGTCTCAGGCCCCTCAATAATGCAAAAGTTGCTGGCAACAAAAAGGGTATGTTATGCCCAAACCAACAGAAAAATTCACGACTCAGTTAAATAGAAGGCGGGCAACAATTAAGCTTTTTTTTTTTAAAAAAAAAAAGAACAACAACGGAGAAATAAAAACCTTGGGTTGTTGTCATCCTTTGAAGAAGAGCAGAGAATTCTGGGTTTTGAGAGGGTGTATCTGGGAAGAAGGAATTGCTTGGGATGTGGTGGAGAGTAGTTATAGAGAATTGAGGTATTAGAAAGCCTGAGAGTTGAAGGTGTGCTTGATGGAAGGAAATGAGAGTAGAGAACGAAAGCAGTCATTGCTCGGTGCTCGTTGAAGATTGATTGAAACTTTGGGTTATAAAGCCCCGGGCGGGTGGGGCTGTGGGGGTTTACAGTACCAACAGTAACCGGACCAATATTAATAATTAGAGGGTTAAGCTGCAAATTTTTTTTAGAAGATTTGGTTGAGGAGTAATGTTATCTTAAAAATTTTTAAAGTTTAATATTTTTTTGAAAATATTAAAATAGAATAATGTTACCTTTTTTTTATTAAAGAGTTAACAATTAATATCAACTTTTTTATGGTAAACGTTTGTTTTTTAATTGTTTGAGGTGATATTGCTATATTTTAAAATTTTTAGGGTGACATTAGACTTAAAAAAATTTTCAGGATAATATTGCTCCTAGGTGAAAACTTCCGAGACAAATTTGTATTTTAACCCATAATTAAATCTTTTTGAATCCCCTTTTTTTCGATACTATTCTTCCATTGCAGCAAACCCCGATTAAATTTAGACATGATACATCTTTTAGTTATTAAGAAAACTCAAATATTCTCTTTCAGGAGCCAAACAATCAATCTATATATATCTCATAATAATTCCCCAAAGTTTATACATTAAAAAATATAATAAATATATCAACAAACATGCTTAGATTCTTACTGTGACTTTGAAGTGTAATTACTAGTGCTAATTACTAATTAGTATGTACGTCATTGGCAAAAAAACGACCCGCTGGTGCAAATATTTCACGTGGGTTGTATTTGGTGACCGATCCCCATTAAGACTGACAGACTAGGCCATGACCCTTTGTCATCTTTTCTCTGACTTTTTTAATATCTAATTAACTTTTTTTAGATATTATGAAAATTAATTAAGTTGCATTAAAATATTTATATTTATATTTTTTTAAACTAATTTATTTAACTTATAAATTAATATATAATCTGATGATGCATAACATATATTATAATTAAGTAGTTTATTTAACTTCCTTAACCTTTCTAAAAAAATTAACTGGGTCTAATATTAAGAACCATAATTACTTTATTTTCTAAATATATGAGGTAGATAATTAATTTTTAAAGATTAAAAAATTAGTTGTTAAGGAGCTATAGCCTTAGAATTAATTAGTAATTAACGATCACAAAGAGACAGATGCAAAGGGATATGCTGCCTCGCTAATGCGGATCACGACAATTAGTAATTCCACTTTATGACCCTTTTTAATATCATATTATCATGTGATTAATTTCCAAGTTGCAGAATGTTACAAACAGAGCCAATTGATGGGTTAAAAACTTAAAATGCAGGGGAGAATTTCATCTGGAGAAAACTAAATATGCTGGCCTTTTTTGACGATGAAATAGTAGTAATTGCCAAGTAATGCTCGAGAATAATATGGATGGCTGGACGTTCTATAAGTCAACAAGTGCATTATACCAAAGTTCACAAAATTGAAAATTGTTACACAAGCTCGGAAATACAAAATTCTACGAGTACATTATAACAAACAGTATTCACATTTCACAATCTGGCGATTTCAACGGACTTCTTAAGAGCTTGTAGAAGACTCCTCATGATTCTGGGCTCACCAGGTGGCTCCTTATCTTTTAGGCGTCCATTTCTTATGGCACGGAACATTGGAGCTGAGTTATCAGTTGCTGGAAACACCAAGCAGTCAATATACACAAGAACTTGTGTTTTCCCATCTTCAACCGTGATAAAACCCAATCTAGCTCCACCCGCTATCTTGTCCACCTATTTATTTTCATAGAAAATTATTTCCATCTCTGAAGAAGCATTCGGTTATCCAAGATCAAAGTGCCAAATAACCTACAAGAATCATATCTTTATTTCCAACAAAGTTGCATTATTAAGCAATCAAACATGAAAACCAAAACAATTTCCTTCATCAGGTTGGAAAAACAGCTTCAGCCACTAATCCAAACAGACATTTAAACAGCAAACCAGGAAAAGTAAGCAGCTTTTGCAGATGGATGGGTATATGCATCCTAGATCCATCCACCATAGTATCTTTCATGTATTATTAGCACCTCATACTATAATAGACAACAACAAACGTTTCTGCTGTTGGATGCAGTTCAGATTTTAGAAATGGTATAAACATTCTGCACATTAAATCGTTAGGTGCATTGCAGAAAGAAGTCAATGAACATACCTTCAGAGGAACGGGAAGTGGCAGATTGGCTCCCTGGCAAAGACTGTTCGCCCACTGTCACAGCCCAAGAACAAGAGGCAAACTAAGCTAAATTAAGACTTCTGTCAAAACAGACTGCAGAACCCATTTCTACAGTAATCATTTAAGTTACCAAGAAAAGGAATGGAGTCTGAAGATGGCTTTCTTATTGTTATAAGTATTAAATGGAATTATGACAAACTGTGCTTACGTTTTTGTATTTAACAGTGTTATAGCTGGGTAAAATTTTATCCAAGTGCTGAAAATCTGTGAAATTTACTACAAACGGTTATGAATTCATTCAAGTTACTCATAAAGATCAAAATCTTTGGAATGAATCAACAAGAAATGTCCTTTCCATTTTCTACCTCTTGTTCCCCTCATTTGCACCATCTCATCTCCCTCTCATGAGGACAATAAGTTCCTCTCTCGACAAAGTTCTTGCCATATTTTTCATCACCCTCATCCACCAGAAACCAGCACCAGAAAGGGTGTAGCTTGGCACCTTTGACAAAGTAACGGTTCATCTCTGAGGTTCTGCTACGACAAAGCATTCTCTTACCACCATCAAAAAATCTCTTCCCATTGACAGATTCGAAGTGACCACAAATGATGATGTCAATTTAAGAGACATTTCAAGAGTAAGGTGGATTTTTTAAAAAACAAATATAGTGTGTAAAGACTAAAGGGGAAGAATGACTGAGTCTATTTTCTTTCTTCCAATTTTCTATTACAAAGTTTTATACTGCTCTTGAAGAATTTTGAATCTTTAATTTGCAGTTTAATTTTTCTTGAATGAATTTCAAGTGATCAAATTATATTCCATATGTTCCAGCCAGACATTTGAGACCTCCTCCAATGCCATTCAAAGTCAATGGTCATACCCATTACAGTTAATCATCATAAACCATAAAGAAGAGATGACTGAGAGTCGAAAGTTTGGTGGTGGTGGTGGCAAGATTCCATCTAAAATTAAGCTTGTTTGTGTTAGTTGAGAATCAACATAAAAAAATTGAGTTGTAATTAATGTTTAAGATGCTGCGTAAGAATTAAAACAATTATCCCTCTAATCTTATTTATAAATCTTTTTTACTAAAAAAATTTGGTTCTATTTATAAATCCAATTTCAATGTAATAAACGATATTGATATTGTTATTGTGACAATTTTACCCCCATTTATTATACTAATAAAGAAATAATTTAAAGATGGATAGAAAAGAAAAGAGTATAGTTAAAAATTTAGCCATGATTATTCATGATTATTAAGTTACCTATCTCTCCTTGAAGACTTAATATATAAGATTTAGTTAAAATGCACATGTAAATCAATATTCCACCATCTTTGGTCGGACAGAGTTTCATAAAAGTAAGACCATTATTTTTGACCGACTTTTGAAGGGATTGATTTCCAAGTTTTGGCCTTATCCATGGTTCGCATTTCTGATACTAGCAGTACAAAAATCAGTGAGGGAAGGCGAAACACAAATAGAAATGGCAGGCACACCTGAAAAAGCAATGATTCGAATCTTTTAAGATCAGTGTCCGGAGGCAAAACCATTGTCCCGAGAGAGACTCCGTCGTCGTCGTCGTTGGAGGGGCTACCATTACCGGCGGAGGCCTTGACTACCGGCAATGCAATTGCCGTTTGATTGCGATTGCGAAGGGAGAAAGAGAGGTGGTTGTGGCAACTAGGCATCGGGGAAAAGAGGGAAGTGGAAGAGAACGAAACATGGGGATTGAAGCGCGTGAGGTACAGAAATTGCCTCATAGAAAGTGCCATGGCTAATGGCTTCCCCGCCTTCGCGTATTAAGCAGTGATTTCTCGGTGTAAAGTGAGGAGGGAGCAAGCAGCTACGATCTAGTGGTGGCGGAATATCGGTAATCTGATTCCCAGTTTGAGGCAGGAAAGGCTCCAAATAATGGCCCACCAGATAGCCTCACAAATCAGCCATCGCCCACTGTCAATTGCGACTTTTTTCGCAGTAAAGAAAGCCATTCATGTTTTTAACTCGTATTTTCTGCACTTTTTCTGATTTTCTTTCGTGTTTTTGGATGATCCGGAATGGGAAAAAAAAATTATTTTTTCACCAAATATCTGTGCTATTGCGTCTTTTTTAGCGACTCCCCTACAAATAGCTGGAAAATAATACATTAACCACCGAGCACTAACTTTAGACAGCTAAATTCCCCATATTGTGGGCCTTTATTTGCGCAAATCAGATTAGTCAATTGTTAATAGTGCCAAATACTAATGGATTAATCTAAACTAGGCAAACCAATGTGCCTTCCCTTTCATAATGTAAAAACTTCCAAGTTTTTCTTGTTTTTTCAATGACTACGTTTCTACTGTCTCATTATTTTTATCATACAAAACTATATATAGTAATTTAAAAAATATTTACAACTAAAAATATTACTTGGATGCATCAACCATCCCTGAAGGCTCTGCTTTGTAGAGATATTATTATTTCCCTTGACTATAACCACCAATTGAAGCGGAGCATTAATTCTAAAAGATGATCACGTTCTTAACTTAGTTCGAAATATGTACATAACTAACATAAGTGGTAAGGCAATCACATCCCGGACCCCCAGGCTAAAAAAAATCACATCGCGGACACAAGAAGTGTGACTTGTACCGATAAAACAGCAGAGATAACTTAAAACCCCAAATATAGCACAGTTTAGAGATGGCCCCAAAACACAAGTTTTGCTTTGCCCGAGCTGTCTCTGCGACTTTCAAACCCTTTAAGCACCTCTGAGGCACTGCGCCCCAGCTTTGGAGGGTTCATTGACAAATTAACTTAGGAGGAGGAACATGCTTCCAGTTTTGGAATCAAACTTCTCCATGCATCAGCAATACCATTTGCAAGGCGTGCCTGACCGTTGGCAAATTCATGAAAAGCAATTCCCATATCTTTAGTTTTCTGTTCCTGAAAACGCACCATCTCCTCGTTCATTAATCTAACAATTGTTTCAAATGTCTTCGCTGCTTGTTCACTCTCTACCTTCAGCTGCACCACAAATTCAAATGTCACTGTCAAGCAAACCGATAGGTATACAATTTGCTTGTCGGAAAATGCATGACAATCACAATCAAACTTGCCTCATTATATTCATGTTGTGCTTCAGCCACTTTATCAGATCGTGTCAGCGTGAGTTTGTCACTGCATTCCACCAGATATAAATAAATTATGAATCAGAATATTAGGTATGTCCTAGTCCCCCGACCACATGGAAACCTCCACCTTCTTTGCATTGGTAAAGAAAATAATGGGGACACAAGTTTGTGTAGGGAACTGTGCAACAATAATTAGTATTAAGTGCCACCTCAGCCAAAAAACAAACATTAAAAGCGCACTATATAGTTCCATGCTAGATTAGGTGAACAACGGAACCAGGAACATACAGATTTATCTCCTTCAGCTTCATAGTTTCAGCTAGCTCACATTGTCTCCTGAAGGCACTGGCTCTCTCTGCTATCGTTGCCTGTTTCAGAAAAGCCAAAAAGTGGATAAATGTCTTGGTTTCTCTTTTTTTCTTTCAATTATTTCCATAAAGCAGTTGGGCCTTATAATCTTACATAACTATGGAAGCAAACAAACAGAATATTCAGTCATGTTGATGACTGACTTACTAATTAATGAAAGAGAAACAAACCAGACTAACCTTGATAGATTGCACAGCACGGACATAATCTTTCAGAGGTTCTTCAAAATTCATCAAGATCTGGGATGCCTGCTTGCCAGAAAAGAATATCACGGTTTTGTAGTTTTCATCAATAATGCAAGCCTGCAACCATGCATATACGAAAAGCCACTAAAATAAACAATAGGAAGCTTGCCTCCTTTTGCAGCTTGATTGATAAAGTCTCAGACTTTGCCCCAAGTTCAGAGAATGCCTTTCCAAGAGCATTTCCTTCACAATCACCAAGAAGTTTCACTGCTTTCCCAAAATCTGAAAGTGATTGACCCAACTCTGCAAGAGCCATCAAAGTAAGATGGTAAGAATGGCATTATGCATAGGCCATGTCACAAGGGAGGATAGAAGGTGAAATTGATTCACTTTAGGACAAAATGGGAAGGACAACAGACACCAAATTAACCCTACCTCTGTGCCTCTTCACAAGTCGATATGCATGTTTTTGAGCTTCAGCCAAGTGGTTTTCAAGCTCAAAAATGTAGTGTTTCATCTTTTCATATTCAGGAGTTGATTCTTCCACTGGCTTCTCTTTCCCAAGGACAACGTCACTCACTTTAGACTGCACATCCTGTCAGTATTTGCAAACAATTCAAATGATTTAAGATACCAAGACCTACACTCAGACAGTACACTCGACCAGATTGCTAGACAGATAAGCAAAAGCAGTTGTCTTAGACAGAGGAAGCAGCAATCTACACCTGGGTAACATTCCATGTATGATAACCCACACGATAAATACCAGAGAAGAATAGCACAACTGTAGCAAAATACGAGAGTAGATCTCAGTGTTGCCTCAAATCCGGTTCACTGTTCTACTCTAGGCATATTCATGACATGCCAGGCATGAATGACTGGTTGAGCTGAGAAGCCAACTTCCTTCACCTATACTACTAACAGAAGAGACCTCAGCAACTTTCTTTGATACTTTTTCCTGCAGACTTGCTTCTTATTTGTATATAAATTTTTATCAAATAATTTTCTTTTGAAAAGTTATTAGAGTCAGACAAACATATTTATCTCCCCCTCCCCACCCCAACCAACTAATCTTCCACCTTCCAATTCACGCACATTCCATTTTCTTGTCCACAGCTACTAACAGGAAAGGGGGGAACAGTAAGTGCTGTTCTACTCCAGACAGAATTAGTGTAACTCAAAACTTGACTCCATTTAAAATATTGATACCTTATTAGAAAAATTATCATAATACTAAAAGTACACGTTACCTTAAAAATCTGCATTAAATCAGATGGCTTCTTCTTGAATATACCACTCTCCTGGACCCTAAATCTCTCCATTGCCTGCATAGATACCATAAAGAAATAAAAATGTAAATTTTCTTTTACACTTAAATTGACAAAAATAGACTAGAAATTTACAGTCACAAAAGATATATATACCCACATAAGAAAAGGAGAGATATTCAGGAGATTCTTCTTCTTCTTTTTTGTGATAGATATTCAGGAGATTCTAATACCTCACTTCCCAACATGCGAAGCAAGTAGTGAATAGGTATTATTGGGATAATTGAGATGATTGCATGATTCAATTTTAACATAACAATAATTATATGCCAAAGAAAATTTAATCAGCCCATCAACTATTTGCTAGTCATCCAAGAAACCAATCTTCAAAATAAACAATTTATTTTATTTTAACATTTATATTGAAAAAACAAAGCGCAGTAATCTTATGAAATGAGTTAGGGAAAGAAGAAAGAGAAAGATAGAATCGGAGAGAGATGGGAGAATAGAAGAGGTTCAGACTTCTTCAGAGAACTAGAGACACGGAGAGACTGAATTACTTCACTGAGATTGAAAAAAACTGGGTTACGAAGGTATCAGGGACTTATTTATAGCCTACTGCCCTTTGCTGCTCTAGAGGTCACTAACAACCTATTAGTTATCCATTTATTTATTTTATTTACATAACAAGTAAAAATGAGCCAATGGCAGAAGGGAAGAGGCAAACTTTGCGCTAAATAATGCAAGAAAATTAATCTGATCTAAAACATCTACAGCTGCAGTAGAGGAACAAATTTTACTACTCAGAAGCATCACCTCTTCATCTGCCTGCAAAAAGGTCCTCAGATCTTCACTTTGCTGAAGCTCATGATGTGATGCAATCCTGTTTATAAATATATCCAACGCTTGACGCCTCATCTCAATAAATTCAGCACTAAAACGGAACTTCTCTGCAAAAGTGAAACACAGATAAGGGCTAAAGGGTAAATTTTGGATTGCTTTGTAGAGTATCAACATCTTCATCAAATAACTTTTTAAGCACGGTACAGGATTCTTAAGCATTGATTACACATCATCAAGGACGATGCCCCCCTCTCTTCATCAAACAGTCATGCCTAATATTCTGTAGGAAAGAGGGGGAGAGAGAGAAACAGAGGAACACTTTTTTTTTTGGGGGGCGGGGGCTAGAGATGAGGCTCAACTCTTATTATTCAAAGACCTTAAGAAAGAGAAACAGAGGGACAATTTTTTTTTTTTGGGGGGGGGGGGGGGAAGAGGCTCAACTCTTATTCTTTTGTGCCCTTTTACAGACCATAATCCCTAATACCCAATTAACTAACTACCATTGACCCTTTAACTAACTTTCCCGTCCTTGACTGCATAGCATGTCGAAAACACAGCAGGTTTAAAAGTTTTGAAGAGAAGAAAGCAAAACTCATTGAAATACAGGCATCAAACACTTTAAAATAAGACACTCCTTCCAGGCTAGCCTGGATGAGCACCTTCAGAAATTCAAATTTCTGCAGTGGAAAGGCTGTGGAAAAATGACAATATGCGAAACAGATCACAGGCTACATACGTAGTTAACTTATGTATTAAAGAAATTTTTCACCTTCCAAGGAGCAGAAAGAGAAAATAAATGGTAGTTCAGTTCAATCATGATAATTTCATATTTTCATTATCATATAAGAGACCATCATAATGTCTGATAAGTGACAAAAAAAATAAAAGTATGTAAACGAGGATGCTGAGTGCCAAAGCGGCAGCATCACACATTCTAATAGCAACTTCTAGTATTGCATATTATTGAGCACGGTCCTGCCAAAAGATGTTACCTACGGCACTTTTCTCTGGAAGAGGCGGAATGAATATGCCTTTGTACTTTTCAAAAAGACGATCATGCAACCAAACAAAGTCACTGTAGCGTCGGATGACAATCTTCTCAGGTCCTTGATAGTCAGGAAAATTTGTCTGTCAAAATAAATTTCAGTTAAAATGAGAATGAAATGGCGAGCTCTGGTAGTAGATCGTCCCAAAGAAATCGGTGGGGAAAAATCAATACTTGCCAATGATGAAAGTGAATATCTTGGCATAGACAATAAAAGACTGCATGTAAAGCATCTACAATTGTAGACTTAAGTGTAAGAAAAATCATATTCTTATGGGGTTTCAGGGTACATTGGTACATGAGAATGTCAATTCCATTCTATGGCGACAACAATCTCAAAAATGTGTTGTAGTTCATCTCCCGTTTTACCTCCATTTAGCCCTGTCTCCATCAAATGTCAATGGAATATACTAATATGGAATTCCATTCTTCACTAGAATTTACGCATGCATGCTGGTTCTTAATCAAAATTCACGCATGTGAGGTCTATACTTTATTAACAACAAAACAGAGGGCCAAAAAACATGTCATCCATCATCCAATAGAATTCATCCCCGTGTTGGTCTCTATGTTCTATCTCTGTTAGTGTCTATCTAATATCTATTTAACTGGATATAACAAACAGCAATGGGAGGGTTAATGCAAGTAGAAAGCGCCAAAAAGCTCCAACCATTTATTCAAGACTATAATCTCTAGTTAATGGCTTTAATATTTTACTGTGTTCTAGGTGCAAGTTGTTATACTAAAGTTTGCAACTCCTTAAAATCCCATTGTATCATTATTAGTGTCATTCAACACCCGAAACTAAACTCCCTCGTCATGTCCCTCGTCATGTCATTCTTAAAAATAGAGAACTGTTTCTTTATACACACACAGATATGCGCGGTATTCTGTCATTTAAAGATGAATTTTTAACCCAATAAACAAGCTCAAGATAAGGGGAACTTCATTAAAGTTTACATTCATACTAGGGCGGAAATATAATGTAATTCACTAAAGGCAGCACCAGCCATAATCAAATATAAGTAGTCAAATAGAAGTGCACAGAAAGTTGGATTTCAATTAAATGAGAAATTTCCAAATAACAAAAAAAGGGTTGCCGGTAGGAGAAAGAAAACAAGAAAAAGTAGAGAATTACTTGGGTGATGACGCGGTAGGAGATATAGGCTTGGACGCCATTGCCGAGCTTAACCGGATCGGTGACTGAGACAGATAGGAAGGGCTGCGAAGACTGAGATCTAGGGCTCTGCATCGACCCGGGGAGACTTGCGTTCTGTTCCATCAGAAGAGATAAATTTGATAAAAGAAAAGATTGTATGTCGAAGACATGCAGTGGCAGATGAGTAATTACCGTGGGATTCATGGTCGTCTGGGTTGAAGAGGGTTCTAAATTCTCCAGTGGGAGAATTAGAACGAGACGCAGGTGAGTCAGTTGCGGTGGATGACGGAAATAACACTCCGAGTTGAGCGGTGAGTCTGGGTGGACGAGTCAGCAACAAGATATTAGTTATTTATTGCTTGCGGCAGCCGCGAAATATTACCGCATTTTTTTCCTTCCTTATTTTATTGTTCCGGACATACCAACGCCGTGGCTATCACCTATCGCCTATCGCCTATCGGTTATCAGTTGTCAGACACGGCGAATGCGTTAAGCCCGATGATGCCCGCCGTTAAATGTTAGTTGGGATAGTTTATTTTTTATTTATAAATACTTATAATACTGATCTACAGTATACAAGGTAAGTATGTTAGAGGAATTTTATCTCAATTTATATAATAAATACTTATTTTTCAAAAATAAGCTATTCCAAACATAGCTTAAAAATTTTGCTTCCAACGCGTTTTGGTTTGCACCGGGAAAAAAATGGATTGAAAGAAAATGAGATAGTAAAATGGGCAAAAGACCATTTTATCCTCCTCCTCCTTCTTCTTACTACTACTATTGCTGCTGCTATTATTATTATTATCATTGTTGTTGTTGTTGTTATTGCTGCTGCTGCTGCTAATCGTCTTTTTCATCAGTATCTCCTACTCTTGAATCTCAAAAAAATGCCACAAACCGCTAAGCAATGGAATCGTAAATTGTCCGAAACTTTGAAAAATGGAGGTTTTCCACAAAGTAAGAATGATTATTCTCTATTTGTTAAAGAGCATGATGATGATATAGTATATTTATTGGTTTATGTGGATGATCTCCTGATCACAGTAAGTTCTGATAAAGGTATATCTCAAGTAAAAATGTTGTTACATAACAATTTTAAAATTAAAGACTTAGGACAAATGAATATTTTCTTGGAATTGAGGTAGTTAAATTAGATAAAGTGATTATTTTGTGTCAAAAGAAATATGTTCTTGACCTATTATCTGAAACAGGAATGAGTGGGTGCAAACCACATGTTGTGCCAATGGGGCAAACGGTCAAATTGATGGCATATCAAGAAGGAAAGGATAAGAGGGAAGATCTGTACAAATATCCAAATCGGTACAGGAAACTAGTAGGTAAACTTATATATCTAACCATGACTAGGTCTGACATTTCATTTTCTATGCAGACCCTTAGCCAATTCATGCAACAACCCATGATGGTGCATTATGCGACTCCCATAAATTTGGTTCGGCACCTGAAAGGCACTCCTGGGTTTAGTGTGATGTTGAGTACATATGGAAATTTGGGAATGGAATGCTATTGTAACTCAGACTGGGCAAGTTGCAAAACTATGAGGAGATTAGTTACCAGGTACTTGTTGAAATTTGGAGGTTCACTTGTCGTGTGGAAGACAAAGAAACAGAGCAATGTGTCAAAGTCGTCAGCAGAGGCAGAATATAGAGCTCTTAGTATGGCAACATCAGAGATTGTTTGGGCGCTTGGGTTGCTGAAGGATTTGCGCATTCGGCATGAAGATCCCGTGAGGATATTCTGTGATAGCAAAGCAACTATACATATTGCTGCAAATCCGGTGTATCACGAGCGTACCAAGCACATCGAGATTGATTACCACTTCGTAAGGGAGAAATGGGAAAGCTGGCTGATTGACCTTCAACATGTATGATCAAGGGAACAACAAGCTGATCTATTAACAAAGGCAGTCAGTGAAGATATTCAGAAAAGACTGTTGAACAAGTTAGGGACTGTAAATCTGTTTAGTCCACAAATTTGAGGGGGAGTGTAAGTAAGGGTAGATTTGTAATATTGTACAATATGTTAGCTTATGTGGCACGGGCTTGTGCTATATATTTAGGTGTGTGTGTGTGTGTTTCAGTAGTTAGTGTGGCACAAGTATACAAAAACAGAGATTGATATTGTTTGTACATTGTGATTTGTGTTTAATGAGAAATGAGTGTGCATTAGGTCCATGAGATTAATGGGCTGATTCAAGAGTTAACAGCCACCGTTGTCAAAACCCATGTTGGGGCAAATCTTTACCTCACTTTGCTCCCACACCCTCATCTTCAACCTTCAACCTCGCTAACGACACTGTAAATCCATGTTCGTCTTTGAGTTCTCTTCCACCTCCTCTGCTCTGTTTCTTGTTCAGAACTTTCTGACGCTGCAAAGGAGTAAATGACAGGCATTAAAGAGAGGTAGATTGGTCTTCTTCCATTTTTTTATCACATCGAAAAACAGGTTCCCACCAAAATAGGTGGGAACCAATTTTTCCATATATAAAGGGAAAATGCCCAACCACCAGAAATTATTTTCCCGGAAAATGGGTTCCCACCAAACGGCCACCACTGGCAAAAAATCTCATTTTCCATTTCCCTCTTTTGATTTGCACTAAACCAAACGAGCCTTTAGGGTATAAAGTGAAACGGGAAAACGGAAAGGGGGGGTTATCTGCTCTCAAATTATTATCTTTCCCGTATATATTGTATCGGAAAAATCTAATTTAGAAAATATCAATTTTTCATACAAAATACTACTATAAAAATAGCGGATAAAGAATATTCATTGAATTTATATATTTTTTATGTATTTATTTATCTGATTTTATTTTTCCTGAAAATAATTAAATACTAAATTTAAACATTTTTAAATATAGTCAATATACAGTGTAATAATTTCAGGTCAAAAAACTATATTTTAAAAATTTAGTTCTTGACTTATTTTAAATCTTGTATATAATCAAAGCTTATATGTGTATATATATCATGATCATAAGATGTCTATATAATCAGAGCTCATATATAAGCTTTGGTTATATTTGTTAATTGCTCTTTATATGTAAAAAAAATTATTAACTATTAATTAAGTATTAATTAAATTAATAAATAAATTTATTATTCATAAATTTAGTAGCAGAGAGGAGCGAGACAATCACCCTCGTGATTTTGAATCATGATCATAAGATATCTATACAATCGAGGCTCATATATATGCTTTAATTATACATATTAACTGCTCTTTATATATGCATATAAAAGATTTAATTAACCTGTATCATGAAAAATAAAAAAATTTATTAACTATTAAGTATTAATTGGATTAATAAATAAATTTCATATTTCTAAACTTGGTAGACAATCACCTTCACTTATGGCTGCCATCGTCCATGTCAGCCACCATTTGTGCTCAGTTTGTGTCTCCAAAGCAAGAGAACCCACCATCATTTGTGATTTATATTAGGGAATTAGTAGCAACAATGTATTAGAAATACAACAGCATCTTAATTTTTTTTTTTAAAAAAAGAAGTCACTAATAGGCTACCCTCACCTATTCAAACTCATATAGGTTTAGTCCAACCCTCTTATCACTGGCTTTTGACAAGTATAGGCTAGTTGGACTCATTGAGAACAGCTGTGACTGATTGACCATTGGGCAACCCATTCATCCTATTACACAACGATGAACCTGTGTCTAATTGATGAGCATTGTTAAGCTAGTTGGTTGGTTGATTTATCATCAATCTATGCACAGATAAGATTCTCTCTAAGTCTAAAATTGACAAATGTTCGCTAATTAATCTTTTAAAAGACGTTGAATAATCCATGATCCATGATGTCACCAGATTATACATCAATTTGCAATTTAGTCCCCATATAAATATGTAGTTTTTTATGTATTACACCCAATAATTCATGCCGTTTCCAGGTTTATTGACATTGCTGCTGATAAATTAGGGATGGGGATGGAAATTTTGATATTGAAAAGATTAAACATAAATAGTACTCTCTCCGATCCTAATTATAAGATAAAGTTGACTTTTTTTAGAGAAATTAAGGAAACCAATTAAATTATTTTAGAATATTTTTATTTTTATTTTTTTCTTCAAACTAATTAAATTGACTAATAAACTGATATATAATTTAAAGATACTAAAAATATAAATACTCTAAAATAATTTAATTGGTTTCCTTAATTTCTCCAAAAAAATCAACTTTGTCTTATAATTAGGATCAAAGGGAGTACTATAATGTCTTAATGATAGTACCTTATCCACTCCTTGATATAAGATCAATCAACTTTTTTTTTTTAAGATTAACAAAGTTAAATGAATTACTTTAAAATTTTTATACTTATCGTTTTTCTTTAAATTAATTTCCCTTACTCATAAAATAATGTACAATCTAATTATATGCCCCGATATATATTATAATTAAATAATTTAATTTATTTTCTTAATCACTCTAAAAAAAGCCAACCAACCTTATGTTAAAATATAAAGCAAGCATGTTATTTACGAAGTAAAATACAGGGAACAGGCACTTCTTGCAGGTGCGGCGCCACGATGGATCGACGGGAAAGCAACAGACGAATGTCTCCACCTCCACAAGCGCAGTGGCCCATAATATATATATATATATATATATATGTATGTATTTATGAGTACACGCCTCAAACACGTCAGCGTATCTATCCCTAATC